>VXBB01013745.1:99274-117852 GCA_013399915.1 Illadopsis cleaveri | reverse complement strand
AAAAAAAAAAAAAAAAAAAAAATTACATTAGTATAAATATATTTTTCATATATGTTTGCATATATATTCCAAAAGCAGATTGATTGCTGTCTTAAATGTAATCAAACATTCACTTGACCACTACAACTGTGTAGCAATCAACAATTATTAGATATGTTGATATTCCCCTGGAGGCAGCAAGTCACAGAAAGAATATGCCATTTTAACAGAATCTTTGTCTCCTGAAGAGAAACAGAAACATTTGCAGTAACATCAAAAGTTATAGGGTTTTTTTCAACTAAGGATCCATATATTTAATGATTGCTCAGTCTTAGAAAACAACACTATCTTGCTTTAGAAGTCAGAGGATATATTTTAATTACTGTGGTCAACACTCTACAGAGCTTTTGTTGTTTCAATGGCTCTTTCTCTGCCATTTTTTACATTTTCCAAGATATTAGCAAGAACATCAGCATAAAGAAGTGCTTCATGCTGAGAATCTGTAGTTGGATTATTTCAAATAATACTGTTATCATGCAGACCTACAATTGCAAATGATTTTCAAATAATTTAAAAAAAAAAATCTGCATGTACAACTTTCTGTATGTAGTTTGATTTCAGTAATGCTGTGTTTACCAAGCCAGGCCAAATTGCATTTCAATTCATCTTGTCAACTGTAAAATCTTTTTTTCTTGTACTGTGCTGCCACTTTTCCTCGATGAAAGGTTTCTATCACTGTCAGTAATCCACTTTCTATCCATTTCTAACATTACTTTAGCACTATTAATACATCAATTTTCTGTTAGATTAGTGATTGTTCTACTTGTTCTGTGATGTATTGTATTAGACCAATAAAGCCTAGAAATTGTGCCTCATGCAGATAGTATATAACACCTGAAAAACACAAGATAATTCTCATTAGAAAACTAAACAATGGCTGCATAGGGTTATTCGAGGTAATTTTCACCTATTCTGGAAATACATTAAAAATGNCTGCCCGCAGCCGTGCGACACGGGGCGACCCAGGGCGACCACCACTATAATGTATTATAATGCCCTTAAGCAGTAGCTGAAGCAGCTTCTACACTCAGTAAAAATGTAAGAAATTTAAGAAGCTTTTCTTTAAAATAATCTTCCTCTTCATGGAGCATTTATCGTAAAGGTAGCTCAGATAGTTTTGGGGGAATGAGAAAGTATTTTCCAGTCCAGCTGACCATGTTCTTGTCTTTAGGCAGTATCAGAGGGAACTCAGATCTCAGATTAAATGAAAGTGTTTTCCATCAGTTTTAACTTAAAATTCTAATTCACATCTTCTCCAACCTTCAAGGAACCTGTTTTATTCTCTTTTAAAATAAATTTCCAGAGAAATTTTTAAGATCTGTACCTTGTCCCTGCTATAGTGGTAACTGGACCCAAAGCTTGTATGTAACAACCAGATAGATCTTACTCAGATAGGAATTGACTTTCCCATGTGTTTTCTTCCTTGAGCGCTGTCTCCTCACAATATTTACAGAGAGAAAACCAGCATTTTAGGCAATATTGCTCAAAAAGTTGGCACAAATTGCATAGTTTTGGTCAATTTCTTTTTCCTTTTTGTTGTTGTTGCTGTTGTTGTTGTTGTTCGGGTTTTTTGGTTTCTCGCAGGTGTTTTGTTTTGTTTTGTTTTGAATGTTGAGGTTAATTATTTTTGCATGCTAGTTACTTTGCTGGTTACATTGCTTAGATGCAAAGGTGTGACTTTGAAAGCAGAATTTGGTTGGTTTTTTTTTCTATCCTTGTTCATTTGGCAGACGAAGGATAAATGACAGTAATGTATAACATTTGTACCTTGAAATGGCTAATGGTAACTGATTGGTAGCTCCAGCATAACCATTTCTGGATTTATGGATAAAATACTGAAGTTTAGTGCATTTTATTTTTAAAGATAAAAAGGAGGGACACTGGGCTTTATTGTCTTCTTGAAAATCAGCTCTGAACAAATCAAATAGTCTGATCTTGCAAGTTTTATGCTTTTCCCTGCTAAATCTGTCTGCTTTCCATGAGCATGGGAGAAAGGTCATAGTGCAAATTCTCTGAATCACTCATCCTTTGTGCCTCAATGCTGGTGAAGTTATAGAAGTAACATGCTTAGATGAAACCTCCTTTACACAAAGTTGTGTTTCCTAACCTTTTTACTTGAGGGATTATCATACAGTAAGGATGATATGGTCAGGACCTATAAGCAGGAATGTCTATTTTTCTGCTGTGAGAAAAGGTGGCACAATCCTTTCTGCCATCATTTTCCATTTTCTCTCTAAATCTAAAAAAACTATTGCAGCAATACATTCAAAATATAAGCACTTGATATCTCTGAATACTGCAAAAAGATCAAATAAAGTGTGTGTCTGGGACCAAAGCTGGTGCTGAAATTGCACTGAAGCCTCATCCTTTGCAAGATTGCTCGAACAAACACTTCAGCAGAAGTAAGTGTGATTTTTCAAGACATTTTTGTCTAGAAGCTTGATCCTAGGAAAAAGATTCTCCAAACAGAAGGACCAAAACAGCTAGAATGCTGTTTCCTTCTCTGTTTTGTAAGCTTAAAAAAAAAAAAAANAACACAGTTTGCCAAGATCAAGTCTCATTCATAAAAAAAAAAAAAAAAAAAAAAAAAAAGCCAAAAAAGCAAGCAAACTCAAAAACTCAAAACAAACCTTTTAGTCACAGGCCATAGAAAAATAGATTGCTCACAGAATTTCTTCACAGAATAGCCACTGAGCCAGATAGTGCTAGCTGTGAACTAGTGGATTTCACTGTTATTAGCTTGATAACTTCTACATAAAGTAAATTTGCCCTTTTTATGTTTGGCATCATTTCACAACATGTCATGGTTAACCCCAGCCATCAACCAAGCCCCAGACAATCACTCACTCACTCCCCACCCTGTGGGGATGAGAGAGAGCACTGGAAGTAAAAAAGTGAGAAAGCTCGAGGGTTGAGACAGAGACAGTTTAATAGNCCACCCTGTGGGGATGAGAGGGAGCACTGGAAGTAAAAAAGTGAGAAAGCTCGAGGGTTGAGACAGAGAGAGTTTAATAGGAAAAGCAAAAGTCACACACAGGTAAAACAAAAAAAGAAATTCATTCACCACTTCCCAGAGAGGCAGATGTTCAGCCATCTCCAAGAAAGTCAGGCTCCGTCACCCACAATGACTTGGGAAGAGAAAAGCTACCACTCCAAACATCCTTCTCTTCTTTCATCTTTCCCAGGATTTTTATTGCTGACCTTGATGCCCAATAGTATGGAATGTCCCTTTGGTCATTTGGGGTCAGCTGTCCTGGCTGAGTCCATCCCAGCTCCTTGTGCACTCTCAGCCTCCTCACTGGTGGGGTCAGGCGAGGAGCAGAAAAGGCTTTGGCTCTGTGTAAACTCTGCTCAGCAATAATAGAAACATCCTTGAGTAATGAACACTGTTTGCAGTGCAAATCCAAAATACAGCCCCATATCAGACAATATAAAGAAAATTAACTCTACCCCAGGAAAATCAGTACACAATAACTGCAACACCCTAAGGCTAAATTCAGACCAAATATGTCCACACTATGAATATTACTTGTGTACACTTCCACTTTTTATTTGTGTAAACACACATATTATTTGATCTTTATGGTACTTAAAGGGAGGCAGAAAACTAATTATCCCCACTAAGTCTGCCACTCATTTTTATTATTGGAGTTTTAGAATTCTTTTCTAAAAGTTCAACTTCAAAAATCTGCGGAGTGCTGTAATTACATCAAGACATGAGAAAGGCCCACACAGCAATACATTTCAGTCTAAAACCACACCTCCAGAATACTGATGAAGAGAAAAAACAAGAACAAGACAACAAATATGCCGATATTACATACTGCCGCAAGTCCCTTTGGTGGGCTATATGATACTACTTCATGAATAAAGATGGAGTAAACTACATTTGTAGCATAATAAGAAAAGGTAATTAGTGCCATCTATTCACCACAGTTAGAATTTGACTAGAACAATTTGATTACTTTTATCACATTTTAAACTTTGAGTAAGATTTTCAGCTCTGTAATCCAGTTAGTGGCAAAGTGTGGAGAATATAAGTCAGCTTCCCAATATGATTGATGAGTATGTGCTGCACAGGAAAGGAGCTGGAAAAAAATACCGAACTCATAATATAGACACTGTCTGCTTGCTTTAAAGCAAATCTCTTTTAAATCAGGTTGAATCCTTCAGCATGACTAAAATATAAGCTTAGTATCTTCTCCAAGCAAACAGGAAATGGAAAATTATTCATAGGAAAGAGGGTCCCTTTTTTTGGTTTTAGCTTAACGCTGTGATCTTTCAGATATGCATTTATTATTTATACTTTGTTAACTCCCGCATCTTGCTGAGAATTGGGCTTTACTCATGCTGGGTGTTTTACAAACACAGAGGTAATTATAGTGATAGACTATTTCAAATTTGAATATAAATCTATAGGTGAAAGGTTGAGAGATACACCCTGAGACAATGTCAGGCATAGGGATTTAAATACCTCTGTTTCCAATGATGGCGAAGCAGCCTTGGTACAGTGAGGCACATTAATATTGAGAGCCTGCACTAACCAGAACTTCCTACAGAGACATTCCATGAGGTTAGACGTTCATTTGTTGCCTCTTCTCCTGAGACCTAAAAGCCGACTCCATCCAGATCCACAAGATGAGCTCTAGTAGCAATGGCAAAAGCAAGCAGACTCAAAGCCGCTCAATCTCTTTGGAGGAGAGTTGCCATTTAACTACCTGTGCACTGCACACTTGAAATCCTCAGAAGTGTTAGGAAATTACTTGTTCCCATCGATTAATAATGATCCCAGTCACATCAAGAGTGGAATGTTTTGCAGAATGAAGATTTTGTTACCCTGAGCTGTGTTTATTATGCCTTCCAAATTCTTATTTTTTCTTTCTGTAAAATTAAGGTCATTTAATGTGACAGTGATGATAGCGTGAGAGCTTTTGATTGTCTCTTTCTAACAAAGATTTTTCTATTGATGAGACTGTGGCAGCTTTTCCTAGATTATGAGATAACTAGTTATATTGAATTTCATTATGAATAATCATACTGTTTTCTGATATGATTTTTTTGATAAACGTTTATGTGGTGTGTATTTTTGCTCTGGTGATGCAGCTTTATGTACCAGAATACAAATTATGTTTCTTTATAAAATATTTAAGAGGCTGTGGGACTCCTCTTTTTTATATTTAATTTCCACCTACAGTGTTTTGGAGACCTCTTTATGACAAGAATTTTCTTCTTTTTTGGAAATGTTGTGGAATATGAGGATTTATATTTTTCCTGTCATTTCCCCAGTGCTCTGCAATTTTTCTTTCAAAAATATAAATCTGTTTAAAAACTACTGTAAGGTCAGGGAATTGTCCAGGGTTGCAATTTAGCAAATTAAATGAGATTATTTAAATCCAGTCCTTATTTGGATCAAAATATTGCCTTAACAATACTCCAAACCTGCAGTTTCAGGTTTAAGTGTCTCCAGCTGCAGGGTTCCTGATTTCAATGACAGATGCTTTGGTTCGTCTGTAGCACTGGGTGTTCAATGCACACTTGTCTGGTGCTTTGATATCTTTGGAACACTCAGTATATGCATATCTACTTTGAAAAGCTAGTTAAATAAATACTGCATTTATCAGTATTATTATCCACTGAACTATTTTAATGCAATTTTTAAAATATAGAAAAAAACTACTACTCCGCTCAGTAGATGACAGTTATTTCCTTTTTTGAAATAGAAATGCTGGAGCCCTGAAAAATTTAATTGACAGACCCAAAATCCCAGAGGGAATACAAAATAATTGTAGTAAAATGAAAACTCAAAACTCCATCCTTTAACCTAACTACTTTAGATTTGATCATTTCATAACACTAAATGATTTTATCACATAATTTCTCTGCAAGGTATACAGATTGAAAAAATAACATACATAATTTAGATGAAATGTAGGCACCTGAGCTAAACATTAGATCTTAAAAACTCCTGCACTTTTGCCTTTTATCTCTGGAGGCATCTGATGATGTTCATTCAGTGGTTCTGATCTTGATTTCTTCTCTCTATTAAAAATAATTATTTCAACAGAAGAGGACACAAAGACTACTGTCGGATAGCACTTTCTGGAGAGAGGAACAGAATAACAAGAAAACTTCAGCAAAAAGAGGATCTCTGTCTTTCTGGCTTGAAACATATTTCACAATAGAAGATTCCAGGTGTGGATGCTATGTGGGGAATAATGGTGTTAGAATGCCTAAGAAGGGCATCTGAACTCTGAAGAGACTGATTGTAAAATAATTATTTTTTCTCTATATCTCTATGATCAGGCTACCTATAGATATATTTTTCCCCCAGTTGTGTAGACTGGTTTTGTGTAACTCCCCAGTGAGTTTTAGAAAAGATTCAATGGGACAGGCAGCCCATTAAGTTAGCTGTAAAACTGCAGGACAAAATTCCAGAAGCAGTTCTGTAAGTAAAAACAAGTATCCCGAACTGACGTACTGCTGTGGCAGGAAATTTAATCTATTCTAGGCTGCTGGTTGCCCTTTGGCCAGACGTCAAGATTTAAAAAGAAATGCTTGACTGAAATACAAACCAGATCTCTTTTTTCTTTCTGATAAAACAGGTATTTACCAGTGAGCACAGGACAGAAACTACAATCGACTCTCCATATGAACTCAGAGATGTCATATTAGCCCAGATTCTTTCTTCTTTTCATTAATCAAATTTTCCACTTGGCTCAAATATTAATATAGAAATAAAATGTGCAGCTTTTAATGCTAAATTAATGTTTCAAATTCTCCTGAGCATTAAGGCATTGCTCTGATATTTCAAGGTATAGTTACTGCAAAAGATAAGGAAATGTCAATTAGCATAATGTAAGTCAACAGAGCATGTGATATGGCAGGGTAAAGATTGTAAATGAGTAATAATGTAGGGGGTCTCCAGATTGAATGAACCCCAACAGGCACCATTACTCCATTCCTTGTCAGACTGGTCCACAGAGCTACAGAGGGAGCAAGCACTGTCATGGATCATGGGAGAACCTTTGATCCATGCTGTCTAGTGCTGTTGGCTGCAGCTGGATTAACTCTGTAAGCCGTGGAAGATGTGTGTGTATGTGTGTGTGTGTTTGGGGGTGTGGGTGTGTGTTAGGGAACACGTTGTAGGAATTTGTGTGAGAACTGAAGTGATGTGTCGTGCTTTAACCCCAGCCAGCAGCCAGGCCCCACGCAGCTCCTCACTCACTCCCCCACCAGCAGGATCAGGGAGAATGGGAAAGGTGAAAGGTAGAAAACTCGTGGGTTGAGATATAGACAGAGTAACTCGGAAAGCAAAAGCCACACACACAAACCAATCAAAACAAGGAAATTATTCACATCTTCCCATGGGCAGACAGTTGTTCAGCCATCTCCAGCAGAGCACAGCCCCATCACACATAATGGTTATTTGGGAAGACAAACACCACCACTCCAAACATCCTCCCTTCCTCCTTCTCCCCACTTTATACACCAATCATGCTGCCACGTGGTCTGGAATATTGGTCAGTTCGTGTCTGCACCCAACCTACCACGCATCTCCACTTTTCTTGCCAGCCGGGCCATAAAAACAGCGGAAAAGGCCTTGGCTCTGTGTGAGCCTTGNGTGTGTTTGGGGGTGTGGGTGTGTGTTAGGGAACACGTTGTAGGAATTTGTGTGAGAACTGAAGTGATGTGTCGTGCTTTAACCCCAGCCAGCAGCCAGGCCCCACGCAGCTCCTCACTCACTCCCCCACCAGCAGGATCAGGGAGAATGGGAAAGGTGAAAGGTAGAAAACTCGTGGGTTGAGATATAGACAGAGTAACTCGGAAAGCAAAAGCCACACACACAAACCAATCAAAACAAGGAAATTATTCACATCTTCCCATGGGCAGACAGTTGTTCAGCCATCTCCAGCAGAGCACAGCCCCATCACACATAATGGTTATTTGGGAAGACAAACACCACCACTCCAAACATCCTCCCTTCCTCCTTCTCCCCACTTTATACACCAATCATGCTGCCACGTGGTCTGGAATATTGGTCAGTTCGTGTCTGCACCCAACCTACCACGCATCTCCACTTTTCTTGCCAGCCGGGCCATAAAAACAGCGGAAAAGGCCTTGGCTCTGTGTGAGCCTTGCTCAGCAACAACAAAACATCTCTATTTTATCAACCCATGCTCAGCACAAATCTAAAACACAGATCCTTACTAGCCAGCAAGAAGAAAATTAACTATGCAAGCTGATACCAGCACATGATGTTACCTCCCACTGCATCTTCACTGAGATCATTCTGGAAAAACTCTATTCCGTTGGGCTCTCCACATACTTCAGATAATAATATCAATAACTGACTGTGTAGAGTGAAGCCACAGAAATTATCTGAGAGGTGGAAACACTTCTTACAGTCAGAGACCTTAAAATGTCAGTCTTTCAATCTTCTCATTCTATTTTCTTTTTTTTAGGGCATAAGGATGCAGTACATCTCAGAGCGCCATATAGTGAGTATGCTGCAGTACTGGGCATATGCCCAGGTTATATAGTTCTGTGGAGATAATAAGAATGTCTTGGACAGATTCTGTCATTGCCACAGCTGCATGACACTCTTGTGCATTGTGTAGATTCTGTAGATATATGCATTACAAACTGGAATAACAGGATAGAAATACAGTGCATCTGCTGAAAAGAATAGTACTCACTACTATTTTTTATTATTCAATTGCTTCACTGGGAGATGTCTCAGTCTTCCCTTTGATAAGCAGATGTAAGTAAAATGCATTCTATAAAATCTGCTTGAACAAGTTGTCAAGAAAAACTGGTGGACATTAGATTTCCAGAGGTTTTCAAATGTAGACTGGCTTATTTCTAAAGGATGCAATTGGTCAGACATAAGTATTTAGGAGTAGCTGCAATGCAACAACGACAATATCAAATTGAGATAAGTAAAGCGCTTCACTTAAAATTTATGTCTCTCTGAAATCATCTTGAGAACTATGACAACCCCTGGCTCCATTCCAATCTTGCTAGGTAGAAAAATAGCCCTTGCATCTTCTCCTGTTCAACACACCTAAGCAATGAGCATTTATAGTTGTCACTGTTGCCTGTATATCAGCTCCATTAACACTATTTCATGGACAAGGCATTTCTCCCTCCTTGTTTGGGCTATACATAGGAACAAGAAAAATGCTTTGGAAGTCAGATTGGAAAGGAAAATGTTACAGTAGCTCTTGACAAATAGAATGGTCATATATTATGTAAGATATTTCTGAAATAGAGAAGTTATAATGAGAAACATGGGAACGCATGAAAGCAGGAGAAGAAATGCACAGGTGAGGATAAAGTTGTCTACCATGAATACAGAGAAAAAGGAAAACCACTAACAATTTTTGGGAAGCAGTGAGACAACTTTAGGGATATACCCAAAAGATGAGAAGGATACCAGCTTAGAAGAATCCAGAACTAAGCAGAAGAAAAGACATACTCAAGAAATATAGTTAAAAATAATTAAAATTCTCTCTACTTTTACTAGAGATTTTTGTCTATATTTAGTATTGTGTAAAGTCTCATATAGAAGTGTATATAGCCTATCTATGGAGGCCCAGAAAAGCTGATTTTAATTGCACCCAGGCCACACTATTATTTGAGAAATTCTCACTAGGTATTGACCTTCATGATATGCACCTGCAGTAAGCCTTTCTCCACCTTGTCAGGGTTGTCACATTATCATGTTAGGGTATTTGATCAGAAAAAGTTGGTATTACAGTTCCAAATCCTATATAGTTTTTTATTATCACTAATATCTTTTCTTTGTGAAAAAAAAAAAAAAAAAAGAAGGTTTCCTGGTGATTAATATCCAGAAATAAGTGCTTACTTATCTCAAAAATCCATATTATTAATCTTTGTCCATTGTTTCAAATCATCATGTCCATGACATCAGTGTGTACAGGACATGTGTGCTATGTATCAAAGGGTGCAGGCTTTAATTAACATTCTTTCATCAGGCCCACTGGGTTTATGTTTTTTAATATGTTTTGATTATTAATAAAATTAGAGAAATGCTGCAACTTGTCCTGTACTTCTAGGAAGCTGCAGCTGAAACAAACAATATCGTTGCAGATCAAAAGACTTGAAATTTGCAATTAGGATTTACACAGACGACTCATTTTGTTTAGATTGAGGTCATATATGTGATTGCGTATTCATTGGCACAATAGAAATATCCTGGCATGCCACACAGTCTTTTTTGTTCTTTCACAAACTCACAGAATAGCTGAGGTAAGAACGGACCTCTGAAGGTCTTCTGGTCCAAAATCCTTACCTGAGGGAGGAGTTCATACAAGCTTTTTTGTAAAGGTGTGAAGTAGAAAGATTTCTGCAAGACCTATTTGATAGAATTTATGTATAGTTTGCAAAGAAATAGCATAATTGAAAACCAGGTGACATTTATACATGGGACGCAGACATCCCTTAGCCTATAGGCCAGCAGCCAGCGTGAAACACAGGTAAAAGAGCAGTGGCACAGATTTTGGGGCAGATGCTGTATTTGATGCGGAGAGTAATGGATAAATGAATCAGTTATTACAAGGTGCAACTTTAAAAAGATAAACAAATATTTATGTCATGCCACTGAAATCCTCAACCTGTATTTTACAAAGATATTCATACTCTAACCTCACTTCTGACAAAACAGCAAGATAAGTTACAGTTGTTACTGAGGTGGAAATTTCTCCCACTGCTTTTCTCCACCAAAAGCCTGAGAATTCATCTCTCTAAATGTTCCAGACACAAATCTTCACCGCACAGACAGAAATGAGATTACCTTAGTCCTGATTGAATATTTTAATCAACCTGAGTTGATTAATGCTGAAAGATCAGATAGCAACTTCTTACACTCCCTGCCTACTAACTTTAGGCATTCAGTGCATTAGCTTAAACAATTTGTATCATTATACACATAAAATCCTAAGAGAATGCTACTAAGGATTCAGGTGTTACTTATGTGTATAAGTATGGAGGATGCTGCTGTCTCAGACAATGCTGTGTGTCACCTCACTGACCCATTTCTGAGAGAGGCCTCAGGCATACTGCGAGGAAAGTGCAAAAGCCCACGAGAAGAAAATAATATTTTTTCTCCAGTGACCAACAACTTGTGTCACGTTTTCTGAGCCAGAGGTGCTAGAGTTGTCCTCATCACCCTTTTCTGAAAGTCAAGCACGTAAGCTTCCTTTGTATTTAGCAAAATAAATTGCAAAGGGTTTAAAGCATTCCACATATTTCATCGCAGGATAAAAATGAAGTTAGCTTTGCTCTTGTTGTAAATTTGGATATAGTAATAAATTTAAATTGTTTTCTATTATATCTAAAGTAAAGACAATAACACTACAGAAATTAATTTCTTTTTTTATTTATTTATTTCATAATGATTGTTTCTATGCAACATTAAAAAAAAAAGTTTCCTAGCTATTTCAAGGTACTCAAGCCTTCCTTTTCTTCAAAAACTTTAAAAACCCTAACACTTTGTTGGGAACAGATGTGATTAATATGACTAGTCACAGATGTTTTCAGTTATATAGAAGGAGTTATATAGGGAGACAAGTCAAGACTGCTCTAAAAATCAAATATGGCATTACCAAAGCAGTCTGTAAACATGAGAAGTATTATTGCCTAAGTAGCCCAAATGCTTTAAATAAAATAGGCCTTCACTTTTACTCAGTTCCTCATCTTCTTTTTTGCATATATTTTTGTAAAATCATGGAATAGGAAACATAAATGATACAAGAGTTAATGTAAGAATAAAAAATAGCTGAGCTCTTCTGCCCTTGTAGAAGACAACAACAACAACAACAACAAACCCTACAGTGCACTCAGCCAAATTCATAGATGAAAGTAGAATTTAATCTTTTTTTTTTCCTCTGACCTTAATGTTTAAACTGTTATTCAGCATAGATAAATGAGCCCAGCAGGACTATTTAGAACCAGGTCTTTCTTGGCAGCTATTTCATCTCATCCCATCTCACTAGCATTAAAGTTTCATGTCTGGGAAAAGAAATTATATAAATATAACCAATGGTTTTCAAGGATAATGATGATGGTACACATCTTTGGTGCGTATGTTTAGCTTCAGAAATCAAAAACAAACTTGCAAGTTTTGTAGGCTTCCTAAATATATTCTTTTACTCCACTGAGGGAATGCTTAACCTTATTTTCTTTCATACTCTCAGAAGCCATTTGGCCATATAAATGCAAATAAAACCTGCATGTGCTCCGGTCTGGACATGTCTCACATGACTGTAAAAGCTGTAAACATGTGAAACAAAATTAATAATCTTGGTAATTAATGCATAGATTTCATGGAAAAATTTCTCAGTAGTGTATCTGAAATACTTCCAATTGTATCTCTTGTGGTGAAGATTCTTTCTAGAGAAAAAAATACTTCTGGCTTTCTGGAGTTTCATGGGGCAACCAGGTGTTGGGGAGGTTACTTTCCTTGTTTTATTTTGTGTTTATGACAAACAGTAAATTCACCAATCTCAGGCAATCCAACTCTTTTAATTTTATAATTTTTGCTTTGATTTTCTTTGCATTGAAGTGAGGGTTTTATTTTTATTTTTATTTTTATTTTTATTTTTTGTTTTGTTTTGGGTTTTTTGGGGGTTTTTTTTGGTTTTTTTTGGTTGGTTTGTTGGTTTGTGGGGTTTTTTTTGGTTTTGTTTTTTGTATTGTCACCACAAATTAATACCAGTGGCATGTCTCTTAGCTGTATTGAGAATATATTTAAAATAAGCTCCAGGCATGTTAAAGTTTCCTAAGTGAGATTTAAAAAATTCCCACAATTTAACTTTGCGCAGATCTCTGTAAAAAGTGTGTCATGTTACTGTGTCAATCCACTATTTCTGGTAACAGATGCCATATTAAATAAGCAAATAAATGAATAAATAGACAAGAATATGGATACTGCAAAAGCCCCAGCAACTTAAAGCCATCACCTTGTGGTACTCAATATTTCAACTGATTATTTCCTCACAGAAGTATTTCCCTATTTTCCCATTTGTTCATTTAAAAGGATTCAATTCGGAAAATATTGGACTCAAGTACTTCCTTGTCTATTTAAAATGAAGGAATTTGTATATTATCACAAAGCACCCCACACTACATTCATAAACTATTAGAATTAAAATCATAATTTTAGATTAATGTTGTTACTGAATGCTAAGAAAAACCAAACACTGTATATATACCATTCCTTGCATTTACTTGAAATCAGCCTGAAAATTCCCGTGAATTAACTGATACAAAGTTAGTTTGTCTTAATTTCATACAAAAGAGAATAGCACACTTACACTGGTTTTATCCAATACAGGGCATTTTCAATTACTTTTATTTTTCAGTTACAAGCAATGGTTGTCATACGTTTGTGGAAAGTATAGTTGTTTGTTTGATTTACAAGGACAAATAACTGCCTTTATTTCTCTGCTTTTCAAAAAATGACTTCTTATTTCCTGCCTCTCTGTCTGTAAGACAGAGAGCATCAATAATATTATTTTCTAAAATAAATGCACAGAAATATATTTCTTATGTGACAAATTAATAAGTTGAATGTGTTGAATTGAGAGTTAAAACCAAAAAAATGTGACCAAAACTTCCTCAACTCTTACTCACTACCTCATGCCAGGTGCCAGCTACTTCTAGTAAAGACGAGTTTTGTTTTTCAACGTAGACATTGTTAATTATACAAGGGAATCAAATAAAAGTAAATCCTCAAGGGAAACCTCTAGTGTAATCCAAGAGATAATCTAATTACAAAGGAAAGTATGTTATTAAAAATAAAGTATTTTTATAATAAAGAATAATTAAGGAGCAAGATCTCATCTCTGAGGAAACAAATTTATTGATGAAAACAACAGAATGAGCCTGTCTCTATGTTCATGTTAAAAAAGAAAAAGGCTAAAAACATGTAACTAGATATATAAATTCCTAGATATAGAAATAGAATAATTTCAGATTATTGGTATTTCATTTTGATTCTTATTTGTCTCCGTTCTTTTAAGTAAAAAGAGTGCATGGAATTTGCATGCAAATATATTTGCTCATCTTCCTCCACCACAATCTAACAAAGGATTCCTGCACAATTTTTTCTGCATTAAGTGGAGAAACAGATGGTCATTTGAAGTCAGAGAGACCGGGTTCATATTCACACCTGCTTCATAAAAGTTCGACCCTGCTAACACTGCCATATAGCATACAGATTAAATTCCAAACAAAAAGTTATTCCTACAACAGGAGCCAAACTCAGACCAAACACAGTTTTCTTGTCTCCTGAGGCTGAACTCTCTTCCTACACTGGGTTTCTTGCAAGCAAATTCCCCCCTTAATTTAAGTGGAATCAGATTGACCTTAAGTGACATTAGTAGAGCTATTACTACAAATAATTCATTTACCTTATATCAGTGCCAAAAGTCACAAGTCAAACATTTGTTTGTATCTTTAGAATGCACTTCCTAGACCCTGTATATTAGTTTTTCTGTAACTAGTAAGATTATATATCAGAAAATTGAAATTAATTATTTGTTTTGATCATATAAAGCTAATGGTTTCCTTTCAGGTCTACTTTGTAGCAAGGGCCCCCCACTCCTTGTTGGTTTGAATTAAGCAAGTAGCAGTAGCTCCAAACTTTTGAGAGTCCTTCATCTGATGTCAATAAAGCATGGTGTTTAGTATTTAATCATCAATTATTTGTGATTTAGATCAAACACTAGAGTGCAGAGAGTCCCAGGGTCCAGGAGAAGGGTGTAGGAGCCATCAGTGCACCGTTCACCAGCACAACTGAAACTCTTCCCTATGCAAATGATGTATGACCAATGCAATTGCACCAGCAGCATTTCCTGTTGCTGTGGTCAAATGGTTATTAATAGAACAAGGACAGCTGCACAGCTCCTAGGTCTGTAAAACAACAAGAAAAGAAAAAAAAGTACCTTCCAGGCTATCATATCTTTTAAAAGCATACAGTAACTGCAACTTATATTTTACAGTTTTAATAAACTAATTGACACCTCTGGCTATTAGAATTTCTCCAAAATAATGATTTTCTTTAGCTTGGCTTTTGAAAGCCTTGGTAGACACACTTTTCATTACNTGTGTCTATTTTTGCATTTTCTGCATTTTTAAAAAAAGTTTTAGTATAGCAGCTATTCTGTCTAATTCCCTGTTCTCATCACTGATTTGCTGCAAGATTCTGGGAAGGGTTTCATGCAGTCTATTGTGTTTTAATGTATCCATATATTGACAATAATGATTTTTTAGTATAGAGTTTCCTATGTACATCTCATTCTGATGGTTGTTGTGGCCAGCAGTAGGTTTACAGTTAGGAAGTTGCATCTCCTTTTCTGTGATGGCTACAAATGTGCTGGAAATCATTTGACATCTTGTATTACCACAAATAAAACACAGCTTTCTACTGTACAGAATACAATAGGTACTGGAATCAAAATCTTTTACTCATAACTTTTTTTCTTTACTACTGCACAATGCTCTCCTAATCTGCCTAACATCTACTTCCATGAGAATGCTCTTTACTAGATTTTTTTTACCATAAATACATAAACTCAATGCCATCTCTGTAGCATAATGCATATTTCATATGAATTTCAAGCTGTTTGAGAAATTAATATTTAAGATCATTGGATTAAGTGTTCCATGTGAAAACTGAAAGGTTAAAAGATTGCTGATTTTGAACTTTTGTCAAATGAATAGTTGTGAGTAGAATTAAAAAAAAAAAGAAAAAAATGGTTATTTGGCTTCAAAACTTTGATCTGGAAACTACTTTAGAGGTTAATGATATTCAAAATGAGTGCGCCAGCAGGCCTGCCTCAAAGTCTAAAAGAGGGGGAAAGAGGACTACAGTTTAAAAACAAATGTGTGATTGCTTTGAATTTTCTGAATAATTTCTACTTAAGGAGGGGGCATTTAAAAAATAAAGTAAAGTAAAAAGGAAAAAAAAAGGTAAAAAATCAGTTCAATCACACAATAAAAGCTAACATCATTAGGAAAAAACCCACATAAATTAATGAAGAATCAATGGAACCAAATTTGACTCAGAAAACATGAACCTTTCAGCTTCTGGTCAAAGCATTACAGTGTTTCCAAACAAAAATCTACTTTGATGTTCTTCTGTCTAACTGTACTGTCAGAGATTCAAGTACTTCAAGATTCTCAATTACTTTTTTGTTGTAAACAACAACCAATAAAACAAACAATTGTCAAGCTATTCAATAACAAGGCATCAAGTCTCTTGCCATTTTAAAAACAGCAGAGAAGAATATCATAATCTTGAAAATTTCCCCTTTTCTGAGTAGAAAATAGTTTCTAGCTTTTTTTTCTCCCCCTCTCACCTCCCTATCCTTGTCCCCTACCTGTCTCTCCTTCCCCCCTTCTGTAGACCTGTATTTGTTATAAATCCTTCTCTTGTATATTCTCTTCCTCAGTCTAATCAGAGTCCTCCGTTATAACCCTGCTGATATCCTGTGTCATGGTTTTCCTCCCCTCCCCCTGTGGAGTCCCTATCCAAATTTTCTAAGACCCAAAGTCTTAGAAAATTTGTCCATTATATCCCTGATAAATGCAATTATTCATTGTTAAATGTGTTAAATAGAAAACTCATAATGCTGCACTTACTGCCAGCAACTTTCCAGAAATTTCGCAGAAGGTCATTTACGTGTACAGAATGTATTCATATTTGACTCAAACTGGGGTCCCTGATTTATAGCAATGGAATACTTTTCAGAAACTTCATTTTTATTTGAGAAATGCTGTTATCCACACTACTGTAACCCAATAAAACTATGCATCTTCTTCTACCTTTCCAAAATGTATAATGGTCCTGTCTCCATACCCCATATGTTTCTCCACATGAATGGCAGAACTTCAATACTTAAAGAATCCAAATCTGCAGAAACTACACTAGATTGGGGCAGCAGAGGGAAACATGAACTAAGGCTGGTAGTGGACTCTGTTTAGAATTTCATAATAAAAGCCTCTGCTTTCCTGCTACTGTAAAATACTTAGATTCAGAGATTTAATGCAGAGCAGTAAAGGTGCCAAAAATCCCTATAAATGCTTATGTCAATAAAAAAGTAATAATTAAACTATCTTACAATCTAGATATTTGGAAAATTGACGTTTCTGAAATTGGAGCATTCAATTTATCTAATTATATCCTCAATACTTAGCTTCAGAGTTTCAAAGTACTGCTGTACTGCATTCCACTGTTTCAGGATTCACCACACTGAAAATATGACAAGAAAACAAGTGAAATCTTGATGAATCTAATTCAGTTAATGTGAAAGCTGTGTTAAAAAAGGAGAGGTGACAATCCATTATTTTCTTACTAAATTTACCACATGCTTTCAGTATCTGCATATAAATATATATACATATGTGTGTTCAACAAAGGATCAAGAGTTAATCTGATTGTCTGAATATTTTTAAATGGTGCTTTCTAAAATAAGGGAGTAACTGCTTGTATACAAAGAAACAAACAAACAAAACCCCACCCTAGACCATTTACCTACTTGAAGCCAGGTGCAAGAGCTAAACCAACTGACCAGAAAGCAGGGTAACATGGGGGTTGTGGTGGGTTACAAAACATATGTCTGATGCAGACTTTTTACTCTGAAGCAGCTGCTTTCAGACACATGTAGTATATGAGAATTCCAATTGTTTGATCTCATTACAAAAGGTAACTTTGGATGTTAAAAGGAAAAAAAAAATGGTTTTCCCATTACTGAAATTCTCACTTGCACTTAGAGGAAAATTCGCGTTAGATTTTTAATGTGGCACCTCCTTTAGAAAATTTCAGTCTGCAAAAAATAGATTATACCAGTGAGGTACCATTACTTACTCAAGAAACTGTCTAAACCAAAAGAATAGTAGTTTGTATAAACCAGATTAAAACCATCTGTCTGAAAATTTTCTTCTTAAGCCTGACTTTCGTTGTACAAGTAGTCAAAATAACCTTGCCAAATTAAACCAGCTGTCAAGTATCATTGTAGACATAATCTTACTAAATTAATTTTTTCTTGTTGATCTCTTTGTGTGGTGTTTTCAAAAAATTAAATCTATGATTTAAAACAAACAAACAAACAAACAAACAACCCCCCCCAGCTTTTTATAGCTTTCTTAAAATAAAGGAGCCATAATTTTCAAGAGTTACAGAAACTCTTACTACAGTATAATTCTTGAAAAAGGAAAATGGCAGAGGCCATAACATATGTCATTCATTAAAAAAAATCAGGATTATGCTGTAAAGAATTATTTTCAATTATGTTTTTATAGAACAGAGGTTACCATGAGAAAGATTCATTCAATGAGGAAGGTACAAGTCAGATATGACACCTCTAAGCAAAAAGCACCAACTATGTGATAGACAAACTAAATTAATGTCACCTATTGTCATTCCAAGGGCTGTATTGGGATCTAAAAGGCAATTAAGTGTCAATCATTTTAAATATGTAGTTTTTCTAGTCTTTAATGTCTTTTTAAAGTAA
>VXBB01013745.1:84380-97943 GCA_013399915.1 Illadopsis cleaveri | reverse complement strand
AAATTCTCTCGGTTATAACATATGTCATTCATTAAAAAAAATCAGGATTATGCTGTAAAGAATTATTTTCAATTATGTTTTTATAGAACAGAGGTTACCATGAGAAAGATTCATTCAATGAGGAAGGTACAAGTCAGATATGACACCTCTAAGCAAAAAGCACCAACTATGTGATAGACAAACTAAATTAATGTCACCTATTGTCATTCCAAGGGCTGTATTGGGATCTAAAAGGCAATTAAGTGTCAATCATTTTAAATATGTAGTTTTTCTAGTCTTTAATGTCTTTTTAAAGTAATGTTTTTCAAAGTTATTCATCTTTAGATAAAAATTCCAACAAACACTTGATTTGAACTAATGTTATAACCGAGAGAATTTAATCAGAGAGAAACCATCAAACATAGAAGCCTAAATGTCAATGAAGTTTACTCAGCTACCTGTGGTATTTATTGTCTGGTTCTGGTGCTTTTATTTAGTGTAAGTAGGGATCACATGTTAAATCAATTGAGAGAAAAAATCATGGAACTGGTTAATAGACATATATTTAGTAGACATCAAAGTGCAAATGTGGGGACTTCTGGTCGAAGTAACTTAAAGGCTTCTCTGTACTGTCTTTGTAGAGATAAAATATAAACCCAAAATACTGTGAAATTACTTCTTCCAGTCCAATGTTTGCATATGTCTTGGATGCAACAGAGAAATTCCAGGAAACGGAAAACAACAGAAGTCGACTAAATTGGGATACTTTGTGTACATTGTGACTATGGATCTCAAGAAGTAACGCTCAGAGCTATGCTTAGTGGGCTCTGGAAGCTGTTCACCATGTCTAAACTATGATTTGCCAACAACGTTCCCAGTTAGCCTATGATTCAGCCAACGAGTGGTAAAACTAACACTATGAACACTTACAATCAAATAGAATTTTTTCCCCGTGGAAGTGAGAGAAAAAAGTCATACAGAGTACATTAAAATATTCTTATGGGCAATCTCTCTTTAGCACTCCAAATAAAAGTCTTCAGCCAGTGGAAGATTTTTATCATCAGTAAAAATCATAGTGACACTTAGGAAATTATTTCTGCATCACCTGGAAAGCTAATCACTTTGTTCTGTCTTTTACTTTGGTCACTATTCCTAATCTTCAAGTTTTCAAGGACCATTGTCTTGTATTAAGCCTCATATGTTGAAGACCAGTCATAAAAACATTAGGTTTAAACTAATTCTTGATCCATATTTATCACTTGTAAAATGACTACATGTGTGCAAAGTAAGAGCCTGTAAGAGAGGAAACATTTCTGGGGCTATAAAGAGCAGGAGAAGTTTATCACTGAGCCTATAGTGGCTTCAGGACTTCTTTCCACTTTTGCATATTGCCAAACCAACCCATTTCAATAGTCTGCCTCTGTGTATGGAGAGCTGAGGACTGTGCTCTGGTGAATCCATTCCCACCCACATACTTTCACCATTGAATATTTTATTTTAAAGCTGGCTAAGAGAGAGGCAAGGAAGTTAGGAGCTGAATTGCAGTTCCACTGTGTGGTTGTGCTAAAACCAGAAAACTCTGGCTNCATGTGCCATCTCAAAAAACATTACTAAACTTACCATGTATCATAAATCAAGGTGGAAAACATTTTCTATATTTATCCATGTAATTATCTAATACCACTACACTGGTAAATCACTGAATGAGTAAATAATATTAAAAAAAAAAAACCAAAACAAAACAAACCCAAAAAAACCCAAAAAACAAAAACAAAAACAAAACACAACAAAACAAAACAACAAAAAACCAAATAAACAAACAAAAAAAACCCAGAAACAAAGCAAAACAAAAAAAGTGAATTAAAAACAGATATTGAGATGAGTTTAATGCAACTGAGATATCCTGTGCTAGAACTAAAATTAACCTTGGAACTGGTTAAAAAGATAATATTATTAAAATTTCAAAGAGAATTTTAATTTTTCTCCTACTTTGAAATAAACTGACAGGTTTCTATGATTCTATTCTATAATATATTCAGGGTGGGGGGTGAGGGGGCTGGTTCCTGGTGGTGGTTTGGGTTTTTTCACTACTGTAGGATATTTTCCCAGGTATGAAATTGGGAAAAATAAGAATGAAAGAACAATTTGGAAATTAATAGAGCTAGATTCCAACTGAGTATGCTAGGGAAGATGTTGGTATTTAGAGTGGGGTTTTTTTGGTTGTTTGTTGGCTTTGTTTGGTGGTGGTGGTGGATTTAAACTTTTAGCTCTTACATTAAATGTAGATTGTTACTGGGAATATTAGATTTTAACTGCTGTTGCCAATCATATCTTTTCTCAAAACAAGGCAAAAAACTTATTGTACGTTGCTAATACTGTATACAGACCAAAAAAGGTCCCTGAGAATTAGCACCAGAAGGAATAAAATAAAAATCACGTTATGATTTACTTAAAATGTTTCCAGTCAAGATGGTCTTATCAGTGACCTTTCAAGGGGTCTACTCTCAAATATTTGCTGTATTTTAAGCTAAGACATAAAGAACAAATCCTCTTAGTACATTTTTTCTCCCTAGTATTAGTTCACAGTATCAAGATTTGCAAGACCAAGCCTTGCACATAGAACAAATAGTTAAAAATAAAAACTCAGAGCTCAGAGAAATGTATTTATTTAACTGCTTCATTCTTTATTGTGTTTATTTCAATGACTTGCATGAATTATTCAGTATGCTTTAGGGTAGCCTAGAGAAAATGTTTTCTTTTAAGAGGCTTATTTCTCACACATTCTTTTAAGTGAGTTAGACGGCAACAAAATTTTAGAAACTATATCTATAAATATGGAATGATTTTTTTAAAAAAAACTAACTCGTTCAAAAGTAAGCAATACTGTATTAATATGAAAAGACAATCAGAACTCTTGACCTAAACTCTTTCTTTTTTTAATTGTCTCAGCAGAATTCACTTCAGCCAAAGATTATTTTCATGTCTAAAACCAATTTCTGCTGAAAGATTGAGGGACCACTGCTGGTGAGTACAATACAGCACAATTGTTTCAATTTATGCCAAACATTGTATTGGCCAACAAAACTCTACAGCAGTAAGCAACCCACGTAAAAACACATTGAAATTCACCTTGGCATACAACTGATATTTGTATCCCTTTTTTCCAGGAAAAGAAAAAGATATCCAAGAATTTTAAGTGTTGCCCAACAACACTTGCAGTTAAAACTGTAATTGTGTGTACAAACAAAAGTCAGAACATTTTAACATGTTTCTTAAGCATCTTCAATTTTTTATTTCATAACTCATAATCATGGCACATTTCTATTTTGTTGCCTAACAAATATATACTTTTACACTTACAACATTTTTCCTATTAATTTTATATATCTGAAATCCTGTCAATCTAAAACATCAGAAGCGAGAATTCAAAGCAATTGCCTCTACAGATAAAAGCAATCATATATTTTCATTTTAGAGCTTTTCTCTTGAAGGGAAATTTTGGTATTGATCCAGGAAAGACTTAATCTCAGAAAAGTCTTCATGCAAGATACTAGTGAAGTTTCAGGGTTTAACTAATTCTATTATGATTCTGATTTTTAAAACCCATAAAGTCTTGATTCAGGTTTGGCTTATCACGCTCTTTTTGCTTACCTCTTATTTTATCTGAGAAAACTCATAATTTAGAGTCTCTCTCACTCATTGCCGAACAGGTTAGACAAAGCAATTAACATTATCCTACAAACATATAATAGTACTGTGGAAGACACAGAGCCATCATGATGACTCCAATGTCTTCTTTGCCTTTAGTTATTTTTTAATTAAGAGAAGTATGGGTTGAACAAGCATTACTATTTACCAGAGCTGCTTTCTACAAGATGTACGTACAAGTTCATTTTCTTATGTCAAAGGACAGGAAAAATCATATTCAATGTGAACCAAATGTACAGGCATTCACTGCTGGCCCAGATCCAGGGAATGAAGAACTTCAAGTCTACCCTTGGCAAAACTCAGAAAGATCCTGGTCTTTGTGACACACTGGGCAGCAAAGGGAAACTTTTGCAAAAACAAATTTAAGCCCTTTGGCAAAGTCTTGAACTTGTGACTTCATTCTTATGAGTGCATCTGTCTGTACAAGAAATTGATCTATTTTTATGACACTCTTTTATGTAGCTGATTTATTCAGATTTTTTTCTCTTGTTTGCTTACAATTGATGCTTATCTCAGTTCTTCACTTTTGATAGTGTCTGAGAAATCCTACCAAAGTAGCCTGTTTCTAGATATTGTGGCATGCCTAGTCTCACTTCAATAAAATATTAAATATTCTGCATGAATATGTAAAACTGTAACATATCAAGATACAAACTAACATAATTATCCCTAATTCAAGTTAATTCTCTTACACATAGACCTCTCTCTGAACATAGAGGTCTTCATAAACCTTTTGTAAATAGCAGAATATTTACTCATAAGGACTAACTTTTAGATAGCTGACCATAGGAATTTGTATCTTATGAATTAGCATCATTTATTTGGCAACCATCACAAATATTAACTTAATAATCTTTATGCTATTTACTTTTATCTAAGCCTACATTCAATAGACGTCTCTGCATTAAAAGTACTATCATCTGAGTTTTAGTTCATACAACCCCCAGACAAAAAATGAAACTGCACTGAAACTCCATCAGTAAAATGCTTTCCTCTGCTCTAAGATTTTGAGAGACAAATGCAGTAGGCTTGACTCCGCAATAATCAGCTAATTTTTTCTACTGTCACCATAGTACATGAAGTCTTTACACATTAAGGTCACAGTTCTTGAATAAGATTTGCAAGTTGCAAATGTCTAGTTATGAATTCATGAGCTGAAAATGCACAGTCATAAAATTTACCGATCCCACAGCTCAACATTTACAGTGCATGAATCAGAGGAAATTTATGAAGTTGTATGGTAGTCTTGAGCAGGTGAGGTCAATGGCCAACCTCATGGAATGTTGGACATTTTTTTAATGTACTTCAAGACGGTGTATAATTCAGTGAACAAGGATATAAGAGTGTTTTCAAGTAACTTAGGAGGCAAACACAGGCTCAGGTGTATCTTTCTTATTATCATGATGTCATGGGTTGAAACAGTATCTCCCTGCTAGGACCCTAGAATTCTCTGGAAAGGACAGGGACCTATGGGGGGCAGGTTTTGGATTGACATGCAGTTCTGACCACTCAGAAAACGGAAGGTGACTTTTGGTAATACCCATACAAAAGCTGAAGCTGGGTTGGAGACTGCCTTTTTCTCCCCTGTCCGGCGAGCAGGTAACACGTGGGTTGGCTGAGGAGAGACCGGCTTAGGCCCTGGCTGCCCTCAGGGTGGCTGTGCCAGGCTGGGTGTCCAAGAGCCACTGCCCGCAGAGGAAGAAGGGCCGGCTGCGTGTCTGGGATCGGGCCAGTTGTGGCAGGACCATGCCCTGGGACCCCTGGCTGCCGACACCCCTGTCCTGGGGGGAGGATGGGATCCCCCCCTCCACTCTGTGCTGGGCCTCAAAGAGCAGCTGCGAGCGGCTGGTGCCATCGGATCGGATCGAGGGATGGAAGAGAGGGTATCCATCAGCCTTCTCCCTCCACTGGCATGACTTTGAAACATTTGCAGCTGCCGTGGCAGAGATCACATGACCACCTCAGGCCTGGGCAACTTCAACTCCTTCCTGACTCAGTTTGAGATTTTAAAACTCTAACCCTTCTCAGAGGTGAAAGAAAAGGCCAAATTGAAGACATATAAAGGGACAATATGGAGATCTCAAAGTCAGCAAAGAAAGAGTGACTTCTAAGTGGTAGAGCCTTGGTTCTAGGCTGAAAATCTCCTATGGATTATGGTAACAGGATAATATTTTAAATCATGGACGATATAAATTGGGGTGATGATTTGTGGAATTTGAGCAAACGTATCTGTGATGAACTGGGTGAATATTTTTGTGCCCCCATGAGAGGTTGAACAGAGAGAGATGGAAAGTAGCCCTCTGTTAGTGAAGAAGTGAGAAGACTATCTCTGTTCCCTGAGTTGAAAATGAGCCTTTGTTTTTTTGAAACAGCTCATTTTTAAAAGGTACCACCCCAATTTGTGAAATCCATGGCCCACAGGCAGTCATGGCAAAGGCTATGTGATACGGGAAGTTATACAAATGCAGATTTTCCTGGGCGGGCTGCTTTTGTGTGAAAGTTACCAAAACACAGGAATGACTTCTTTCTCTCAAAGACTGAATGAAAGACTGTTTTATACGTGGTACCGGCCTGGAGTTCTGAGTTTTGCCTCTTTACAGTTGTTTGTAGAAAATGAACAGTTTGTAGTGAGAAAAAGGCTTGGTTTTAGAAATTAATTTGTGGGGTTTTTTTCTTTTCTTATTTTCCTCTCTTAATATATGTTAATAAAATCTATCTTTTTTTGCTTCTAAGTTGAGCCTGCTTTTGCCTTTTTCTCCCAAAATCCTATCTCTCAACTAGCAAACATTTGGCAAATGTAAAACCACCACATAAATGGTGCCGTGACTCAGATAAGCAAACCTAAACCACAGCACATGACAAAAACATGACCAAACACTTTGAAGCAGAGTTCTATTTTTCTCTAACACATAGCCTCAAGAAATCCTGCTCCTGGTGAGATCGCTGACTGTAACAACCAGTGGTTTTAATGGTTCATACAGCTTGCCAGCTGACTAAGAGTGAAATAGACTGTGTGTCTTTCACCATAACACTCCCTCAAGCCAGCAAGTCCATCAGATACACCACACGTAATGATCGATAAAAGCGCACTTTCAATCTTGCCTTCTCCTCAGTGTTACTGAGGTCACTAAATCCCTATTGTCAAACACTTAGTTAGTTCTTATCAATAGTGACTCCCTGACATCACAATAATGTTCCATCTAATGTCTCAAGAGGAGAGTTTCCAACACCAGACAAGACAGTGTTCTTCAGAAAGCTGAACTGCTCTTGAACATCGCCCTTGGAAAAGTCGAAAAGAACAATACGTGGCAATAAAGCTGTTTTAGTTGTGTCTTTTTTTCAAAATAGCTGGCCATATAATTGTAGAACTAGCTTAACACCTTGGGACCTCACCACAGTCTCTAATTTTGGTCTGTATTGTTTTATTTTTATTTTAGAAGCACCTTCAAGGTATTTTAGCACTAAAACATAGGAAGTTATAAGAGTCTACATACTTTGATATCCACCATTTAGATACTGTAAAGCATTTGAATTTCTTAACACATGCTCATAACTGTAATGCAAACAGGAGGCGCATTATAGACAACTTTAAAGTATTTTTTTTCCAATTTCATGTATTTCTGCCAGAACATACAAAATTTTGTACAAAAAGGTATTTTGTATGAACATATGAAGTGCATTTATGATGGTGTTTTTCTAGGACTCATTTCAGAGGGGTATCACGATAAGAGAGAAAATCTTCAATATTTGATAGATTCCTGTTTTATATCCATAAGAGTGAAAGTATTTTTGAAGCTATAATATATGAAGTCTCCATCTTCCTTGGACCAAAATATTTATGTCTTTCCTTTAAAAATACATCAGTTCTTGTCAGTCTTTCAAGAATACCTAGTAGCTTGTACCACTATGGTTCTTCTCATTACTAGTCAAACTACTCATCAATTGTGCTTTTTCATACTGCTTGTTCTAAAAGTAGCTATGTAAACAAAATATTTTTTCAGTATTTCTTGATTGCTAATAACACTGGGCAAAATACTTCCAGTTTCACACAGATACTTTCTGCAGTTTCAATTTATATGGATTTGCCTCAGTCTATAGCTTTATTCATTCACTTGAACCTCAGAACTTAAAGCAACATCCATTTGAATGAAACAATTTTTCTCCTTTTTCACATCAAAACTATGCAAATTGATGAACAGAACTTTTTTATTTCTCACTGGGGAACAACTGCTGTGTTTATTTTCTGCTTCTTCTCCTCCCACTCACTTAACCATTTCTCATTTCATTAACATTGGTTTATATAGCAGAATCTTGTAATATGGTCATGATTTTCAATAGGTGGTCATGTATATAATGGAAAATTAAACTGGGTCATGAAAAGTATCTGTAAATTCATAACAACTGCAGAGATTTCAAGAGTTCTAAGGATTTTGGCATGGGAGATTTGACAAGAAAGACCTCATATGGCAAACAAAGCAGAAGGCAGTTCTCAGGACAGCTAGAATACAGGGTGTTCTTGACACATGGCTCTTCAAGACATTCTAAAGTCATTAATTAAACTTTCAATAATCTAAATGTTCAAAAATGATATCAAATATAAAAAATGACAACTGGCATCTTTGTAGACTCTTAAATCTCTGTTTTTGTTGAAGAACTGAGTTGTCAGTGGTAAGATTCAGAAAAATCTATTGCTTCTCAGACTTTCTGCTTTTCTTTTTAACATCATGAAAGTATATGGTTACATATGTTAGAAAAAAAAAAAGTCCAAATACTTTGGACAGCAGCCCAACTCATATTTTAAATATTGTATTTTAATAAATATTCCTTCTCCTGCTATTCTGGATTTCAAATGCAATTTTTTTTTGTTTTAATTGTATTTCCAAACAAATACATTTTCCCAATATAACTAAATCCTTCCATCAACTCAACCCTGAACAGTTACCAAATAACCTGTTCCTGTATCTTTCCCTGAATGGGATCCTACTGGTCAGTGGCAGAAATAAAATAGAAAAAAAAAAAACCAACCCAAACCAAGCCAAACCCCCAACACAAAACAAATCTTTTGTAGCTTGCTTCTCTCCTCTTTCATCCCATATTTTGTCCCTCTGTTATTTCACATAATAATCTATTGATCCACTCTTATTTTATGAACCATCTACCATCCTCTGTACTCCCAGTGCATTCCCTGGGTTCCTTTGTACCTCCACTATTATGCTCCTTTCCTTTTCAAACCGATGTCCCTTTCTGTCGTCAAAGTCCAAGTGCCTCTCTGTGTCTTTTACCATCCCTTCCTCCAATCTCTTAGTTCTCAAAGTTCCCTTTTAAGTTTTGCTAGCCACGCTTTAACAAGCCACCACCTCTTGAACTAGTGAAGACCCTCTTCTGTTCAGTTTTCAATCCTTGCTTTTCCCTACATGAAAGCTATTCCTAGCTATGCAACAGAGAGGAAAAACTCCTCAGTGCACATGGTTTAAAACAAATCAGGATTGATGTAATTTGTTGATTTAATTATTGATATGTAATTAAGCAGCAATCAGTCAGCTATTCACACAGGCACAGTGTCTGTGATAAAACTGTTAAACCACAACAGAAAGACAATTCACAAAGTGTCTTTAAATTTTTAAATTCTGTAGATGTTTGTTAGCATCCTTTCATGACTAACACTGAAATGATCTCACCATGTACACAAACACATCCACAGATACACTTGGTGCAGGTTTGCATGCCTGCCTCTCGTCCTCTGGGCCAAAGATGTGCATCCCCTCATCTACAGACCCTTCTGGGAGAGGTGTGGGTGCTGCAGCTCTGCCTGATGACACCTTCATTGTGATACGACTTTGGGGACAAAGACTTTCAGACATATAATGTCCCTACTTCCTCCCCATCTCTCATTCTCTATACAGTTTCCTTTTATTTTTTTTTAATCAGCCCATGACATTACCCTTACTGATCACTTATTTGAAATCCCTGCTTGCTTTGTCATAATGTTCCTGTTTTTTAAGAGAAAGAACCTATAAACATCCACTGAGTGAGTCACCATCATTTTTCTATATCTCTTCTTAGTAGACTGCTTTCTTGTGACAAATGAGAAAATATTAACAAAGCTTTTGATATGCTGAGATCATCCTGCTGATCAATGCCTTCTCACTGTCTCCTTTCACTCCTTTTGTTGGTATCCTGTTTCTTTACTTTTATGTTATATTTGTAAGTTTTATGTGTGTGAGGGGGAAAATGGTGTTGTTGTGTTCATGCAGTATCAAAACAGCTTTATTTTCTCCATATTTTGGGGTTCAAGCCATACAATAATATAAATTGCAATATTTTGGAAAAAACACCATCCATTGAATGAGTGTTTGTTCAGGGAGTGCTCCATTATACAAGGAAATTGTGTGCTCAAATAAAGTATCCTTCAGAAAAGAACACAACCATTCCAAAAGTCACACAAACAAAGGATCCAAACATGAATAGAGCACCAACCAATTATCAAGGAACTAGTGTCCTTACTCACAGGAATAGGTATGTCAGAAATAAATAGCATAAATCTCTCACTACTTTCAATCAGCATTATGGAGAATAGTAATAGATGTTTGGTATAAAAATCTAAAAATATTATGCATGTCTCTGATCTAGCAGATGAGCATTAAAGGCTCGAGTTGTCTGAGAGGTTTCATATATCCTAATTTTTTTTTCTTTATTAATAATTTTTCAGTTAGCATTTGGGAGTATTTAAAGCAGAAAAAAATAACTCTATATAGAAAAAGGAAAAATGCCAGCCAGGTAGCAAGAGAGCATTATTTTTATTTTGAGAATTGGCTTTTCTTTTTTTCTTTACAAGGGAAAGCTGTTATCTTGGTTCTTTCAAAGCTTGTGATAAAAACCTGCCAAAGAGAATGATGGGCACTGCACTCATAGAGTCATCATTCCATTCAAAGAAGGATCTTTACATGATGCTCTATGTGCTGTCATAAAACCTATGACACCTACAATCTCCTAATTATCAGCATACTTTGCTTTCTTCTACCCCTTGGGTCTCCCACTAGCCTCAGTAGCTATAATCCCTTCTTACTTCTCCAGGCACATTGCAGGCACAAATTTGAGCTGTTAGGGATAGATCCAACTGCACTGCACAGCAGAATTTTTTTTCCATCGAGTCAGACACATGTGAGGAGACCTGTAATCACCTTAACTTATTCAAATAGCTCTTTGCTTTTCCTTGCAAGTAGTATAAAGCTCTGGAATGAACCTCCACGTGTTTTTGTTTGGCTTATAGTGAAAGTTCAGATACAGTCTCAGAAAAAAAAGAATAGTAAACCAAGAATTGTTCAAAGATTTTCCATTGCAATTTTAATTAAAGATGAGAATCCGCGTTTACAGTACCTTTTAATAAAATTTTTAAAACTTAGCATTTTACTAAAATTTCCCATATTCATCTTCTAAGAAATATACAAATTTTAGTGATGTGAAAGAACTGAGATGCTGGACGAAAGCTGTTTACTGAGCTTCCTCTGATACTTACAAGATTATTTAGGACCATCATGGCAGGGATGGTTCTGCACATGCTGCATAGTTTGATATCTCGAAGCACACATTGAAATCCACATCAAGGACTCCTTGTCCTTGTATATATTGTCAAAAAGTAGTCTTGGAAGTGAGCCTTTATCATGGAAAAACAATGCAGAAGCTATTCTTGTTGTAGTAGTCATTAAACAAAGGAGTGAAATGAGGAAGACTTTCCCTTAGAATAATTCCATCTTTTAGAAATGAAGCAAAAAGTGATCAAAACTGTAGTAATTTTTTTGTTGGAGAGAGGCGAAGGCTAGAAATGGAAGCATGCCTATTTCACAGCAAATACAATTCACTCCTCTAAGACTGTCACTGCTGATGCATTGACCCGTAAGCAATAAGAATCACACTCTGATTTTGTGAACAACCCTGAGACTAAAAAACCTTTTACATTATGATGTCTGCTATCCATGCATATTTATCATTTCTGAACACAAAACAGAATTCCAAAATCTTCCATCAACTTTCCAAGCTTATGAGACCTGTGTGTACTTCGCAGCACTACCATATAGATTAGATCAAGACATTCAAATTCAGTTTCTAGATTTTGGCATCTACTGTAGTGAAGCAAAACAGCTTCTGTCAGCAAGAATCACTTTACTGATATTCCAAAATTATTTTTAGATATGTGGGCCCTTGGTCCTTGGGGCTATAAAATTTTCTTCACAGTTTGGGAGCACTGCTTGCTTGTCATAGTGTCCTATTTAACATCCTCTTGTGGAAAAACATCAGTATGTTTCCAAGCCAGTTAGGTGAGACTAGGTTTCTGGTGTCCAGACATAAAAGTCACAGATTTTTACTGTCATTTACAAAGAGTTAAATAACTTTGAGATTTTCACAAATTCCATGCAATGCAGGCTGACAATGTAATTAAATTGTTGTGATGTGTGATTTGTATAGATTGAACTGAGAGCTATAACTAGATTAATTACATGACTTGCACACACTGCCTGCAATGAGTTTTACTACTCTAAATAATTACAAGAATTAAGCTCTAACACAAACTATATACAAAATATATTGTCTCTGACCATATTAAGTACTACAATGAATAGATTTACACCAAATATACCCACAAAGTGGAAGTTGCTTGCAATATAAAACACAAGAGAAGTCAACTGACTGTGCACAGTACAACGCAATCACAGATCATTCTCAGTGGGGTGATGTGGTACAATGCACTGTATTTTAGCATTGTTACACTTATATAACCTCATCTGTTTAAACAATGCATGTGTCAGACTGCTTAAGCATGATTTTCTAGAGAATAGTGCAAACAGAATATGCCTAGTTTGCCAAAAAAAATCCCCATTTGGTTCTGGTCCCTCAGTGTTGGGTTGTCAGAGAAGAGTAGGGTTCAATCATTGTGTGGTACGGCTAAAGTCAATTTCCTCTGGACAGGATTGGCATTTACCACAGTGGATACAAATTCCTTTCCTTTGTCCTGGAACTCAGGCATGGTACAGACAGGAATCTAGAGTGCGATTGTGGGGTACTCCTTGGATCTCTGTAAGTACTAGATGATTAAACCCTAGCTGAAATGACCTTTAGGCTAAAACTTTGCTTTTTCCTCGGGGATGTATGCTTAGTACCCAGTTTAATTGCTTTTCTAATTCCACACAAGGAAGCTTTCTGACAGCATATATATGTCCAACAAAGTTCTGTCTGCCTCCCAAAGTAAAGGGAATGATAGAAAATGGCACTCAGAAAGAAGGCTGCACACAGGAAAAGGAAAAGTAAATAATAACTTTTTGAAAATTAAAGCTGAATTTAAACTTATAAAAAAATGAGGGGACATGACCTGCTTTAGTTAAGATCCCAGAATATCACAGCAGTTTCATGAGAAAATCAGGGAACTTGTCTACAAACTCTTCTACAATCCTGAAAGCAGATCAGGCTTCCTCACACATCTATAGCTAAATGCTTTTACAAGGTTAGGAATTAAGTATTCCAACACCCACCTACATGTTCTTAACCATGCTAGTCTTTTCAAACACAGCATGTAGAGGCTTTTTAGTCTCACATAATTTTAAAATCATTATTATTTCTTTTAAGAGACAATTTTACTTAGGTAGTTTACCGGTGAGTAAATTACATGAAATGGAAAATAGAATTAGTGAATTTAATATGTAAAATAAATATTCAGTTTTCTTTTCTGCTATGAGAAAATGCCTAACAAAAAATGAGATAAGAGGCTGATAGGCTGGGAGAGAAGGAAATATAGTGCTGATGCTAGAGATGTTCATTGTGTTATCTGCAAAAAGAAATAAAGAAATCTGGGCCTTGGCAACTAAAACAAAAAAAGAAAAAAAA
>VXBB01013745.1:56490-84371 GCA_013399915.1 Illadopsis cleaveri | reverse complement strand
TCTCTGGGAAAAAAAAAAAAAAAAAAAAAAAAAAAAAAAAAAAAAAAAATAGAATAGTCTTCCAGATATGGAAGCTGTGTGAAACTCATTTAGCCTGTTTTTGTCACCAACCCCACACCATGGTGTAATAAAAAGCCTAAAACACAGGTATAAATCACAGAAAGGAAAACTGTCAACTGTGATATTGTTAAGATAAACATAAGCCAAGACAAAACTGAATTATGCCTAGACACTTAGACTAAAGCTTTTCCATGTGTCAAAGAACAGCCTACATTAGAAAAAGGATGCTTTCAAAATGAGGAGAGAAAAAAAGTCAAATTAGGTTCAGGAAGATTTCTGAGCAGCATAAAAACTGAGGCTACATACCAAGTATTTTCTTTGGTTTACAATTTTATATCACTGTGATACTTGGGCAGCCTACAATTTATATGCATACTTATCCCAAGGAGCTATCATATTTCTCCCTAAAGGCAGAAAATTTGAGCTTTGTGTATTTCTTCAGTAACTCTTAGTTTGTAGTGTTTGGTTTATTTACTCTGTTTCTTCTTTTTCTAGTATATGTATTCCAGTAACTGTGCAATTAGTTTATCACAATTAGGTTTCTCCCTACTATCTACTGATCAGGTTTTTTTATTGCTGTTGCAAGACTCAAAGGACAAGTAATAGAAACAGAACTACAAAGGCTATACTATGGGAGTCCCCTCTCCATAGCAAGAGTTCATCTGACCCACCCTAGCCATATTTCAGGCAAAATTGATAAGTGAGAAGGATAAAGATACTAACGGTATATTCAAAGCAAGATTTACTACATCATCAGTATTCAGAAACAGGAAAGACTGCAAGTCCCAATTATTCCAACTAATTTCCAGAAAGGAATGAACTTATAGTGACCAGGATCTTACATTTATGTCATTATCAGTTCTGATCCTAATATCACCACAAAGTACTAAGCTGATTTATATGGCTCAGTTTCTGACCTATCAAGTGAATATAACCATATTCATATTACTTCAAAGAGGTTTTAAAAAGCTAAATTCAGGAAAGTGAGAACTTCTTGAGTAACATGATGTTGAAGAAACATAATAAGCAATTTTCTGGTAGGAGTTCTATCTCTCACAAGAAGAAGAAGAATCAAAACAACTAGAAACAATAAAAAGAAAAATGTAATGAAGCCTATTAATATCATAATTATATAGTGAGCAATGCTGTTTAGTGTAACTTCAAATTCTAGTTATGTATTTCAGTTTTTCTGATGGGTATTGCTCCCTCAATTTTTCTCACATCGGGAAAGTCAGTTAATTTCTATTTTGGAATCAAACAGTCCAAGCAAGCAGGAACAGAACATAACAACCTATCTTAGAACTGAAGTGGAAGCCACCCTCACAACTTATTAGGATTCAACCTGAAACACAGAATTAAGTCAACGTGAGCTGAATCTAGAAAGCAAGGGAATGATAAGAGAATTCAGAAGTTAGACCAGGTGGCACAGAGTTTCCAGACCTCTTCCAAGGTGGCTAGAGCAACACCTGAATACAGATCCTAAAAATACATACTTATATACATTTGTTTGGTGACAGCTAACAGCCCTCAGACAAGCTCTGAGAGCAGGTTCCCTGGGTGCACATTGTCCTTACCTACCCCAGCTATGATAGGCAGCATAGACATAAAAATCTTCGGAAGATGACAGAAGTGAAATTCTGAGACAAAAGGATCACACTGCAATAAAAGCTTTGTTTTAAAGTATATATTTTCTGTACAAAAATGATATTTTCATCACCAATCAAAAGAAAACCAGAAGACATAGTGAAGGCTTAGCAGATGGCATTTCTTGTCATATGTTGTGCACAAGTGATCCTTTCTACAGCAGCTGGATTTACTTGTCTTAGTGTTTATGGGTTTCAGAGTATGACTGGATAAAATTAAATTTCCTAAAGATTTTGCATAATAAAATCACCTTCCTCTTCTAAGAGAGCTCACACTAACTTATTCTTACATGAATTTCCTGCATACAAAGCCACATTTCTGTAAAAGAAAGTTTAAATTTAGATCCACAGATATTCTTTTTCTGGTTTTAAAAATGATGCCCAACTCCTAGAGAATAGAAGTGCACAATGTGATTTATGTACTGCCAACAGCTGAATGCTAAACCAGTGTCCACTTAATAATGACTTTTTTATAGAGAGGTTAAATCATCATCATCATCATTATCATAAAAAGAAGAAGACAAAAGAGCTTGTCTTCATCTATAAACACATCCACAGATTTCACTTCACCTTCTTGGCGACTGAGAAGAACGGTATCTGAAACTTGTGGTGGAGCAGGGCTACTTTCTTTTTTTTTTTTTTTTNGTGAAACTATTAAAGCTTGCTGCAAGAATTATTCATAAGCATTGAAACAGAAGAGATATAAACCAATAAAATGAAACTATCTGCACTAATTAGCATTAGCAATTATTCTGTATTATGTAGGAGAAATAAATGTAAAATAGAAAATAACTAATTCTTATGTTAAATTAAACAGGAAAGAGCAGACAAGCATGATCAGTGCCAACAAAATCCCAGCTATATAAAAATATATCTAATCTAATGTAGACTTTTTTTTTTTCTTTTTTAAGTTCTATAAGCAGACAAAGCTGTTGGGTTGCAAATGACCAAAACACCTAAATGAGTGACAACCAGTAAACTCATTCTGTGCCATGTGTACACATTGCTCAACGTCTGCAGAGGGGACAGAAAAGAATACATATATTGATGTAAGAAGCATGAAAAGGACAAACAAGATAACTCAATGGGCAAATGTTTCTACAATTTTAAATTTGAAATAACTTCATCTTAATAGGCTTACAGGCCCTGATTCCAATATGGCAAAACAGTTATTTTGGAGATATGAAATCACTTTACTGCATCCACAAAAGTAAGCAGTCAACACATAGAAGTTTTCATTGGATATTTCCTCTCAATGGTACATTGTTCAATTATCAACAAGAAAGAAAATAATTTACTAATAAAATTGAGCTGTATAGAAAATAAGTCACTGGGTTCAAACAGAGGATAAGTTGCTGCCTCTAGACTCCCAAATGTTTTTATTCCTTTCGCCTCCCCTTAACTTTCCATCCTTTTTAAAACACTAGAACCACATGAATCCTGCAAATGCCTTTGGGAATAATTTATTTAATAGTCTTAAATCTGAACACTGAAACAGTTTTCAACACAGTAGAAATCTTGGAAGTTAAAAAGTAAATGGGCATCCTCTATCCTTTACCCTGTAGATATACACATGCACACACATTCAATGCCTGAGAAAGGGGAAGCCTAAATGCATCTTCTAATTACAACCTAACAGAGAGATTATCTATTATTGGTAAGGAGATTTATTTTTTTCCTGCACTGTAGAAGATGGTCCATGACCTTTTACATTCCAACTTTATATTATCCTTATCAAATACCAGTAATGGCAGATTCTGTCAGCCAAGATCTGCAATGAAATCCAAAAGCTATGACAACAAAATAGGAAATGTAGGTTTAATTTTAATGACTCCTTCAGTATTTTCATCAATATTTAATATTTATAAGGTAGATTCCTTTGTAAGCATTTAAACTTATATGTGTTGTACTGTACCATTACATATACAAGTCTAAATAACAGGGTTCTAAGCTTTCACAAACAACTTTTTTCTTCAGGTGCCTAAGAAGATAATTGTCCTGAAAAAGAGGTTATTTTCCTCAACCCACTTTTAGTGTTGGATAGCAGGTATTCACACCTGCCACAGTACTTGTAAAACAGATGGTAAAAAGCCATACTCATTAATTATTGCATTAGAGACATTCAGGTGCTAAAATTGTGGATAATCTGCTGAATTCCTTCACAAAGATCATTTATACAGGTAAGGCAGAAGCTTATTTCTATTTTGGACTGTTTAACCTGGTATAGTAGAGTAGTGATATATCATGTTGCATTACACTGCCTTCCATGCAATCTTACAGTGTGCCAAGATAGCTAATAACTCTCATAGTGTATTATGAGGAAATTTAAATGCAGCACCCAAACTAATGTACAGATTTAGTCTCCACTCCTTTCCTTTCTATTCCATCTGTTAGAGAGATAACTTCCAATCTGGGGGAGTGTGTAAAAAGAATAAGCAGCTATTATTCTTCTACCCACATACAGGACCCCCTGCAGCTTGCCCAGTGTCTCTCATCTCAAGAGATGGTGGTTGTTCATTCTCAGCCAATGCCTGCTGTGATTTTGTTGGTGCAATGGGGTTACATATTGTATCACATTTGAAAAACTAGCTATCTGAGAGCACAGAGTTCAGTAAGTTTCCCACAGCCTTTCCCTTTGTTTCTACATGCATAAATTTGCAACATGCAGTTTCTTTCTGGATTTTCACCTTAAATGGATCTCAAACTTAGAGCATGACACGGAAAATCTGCCTCTGCTAATGATGCACAGTAGAGTCCAGTTTAGATCTGTTATAAAAGCCAGTTTCTTGATGATTTCACTTTTTGGATATTGTACATAGTTCCAGGTCCAATGACAAATCTATCAGGGTTGAATATTAATCAAGCTCAATTTTAAATACCTTACCAATTATGCCTGTTTTACATAAAGAAAATGTCTAGCTAAAAGTAAGGATATGTCTATATCTGAAGACCACTGTCTCCAACAGAAAAACCAGTAAAATTACACTCTTTCTTCTATGTAACATTATTTTTCTTGTGTGAGATAAAAGGATGGCAGCTGTCCATATGTATCATGAAATTGCTGTACTCAGAAGCCACATTCCTCTCCACACAAGCAAAGGAACCATTTTAGTTGTGAGCCTAATGAAATAATCATCACTGGAACAACAGGTATAATTGCTGTCAGCTATTACTATGCTACTCCATTGGAGTGTATGATTCTATTTTGATTGTTCTTTTTCCTGCTTGGCAGATGGCGAATTGTCCAATTACCATTCACACTCTGAAACCTCTTTAACCTCAACCAATTGCCTTCTTGAAGACCATTAAGCAGAAAACATGTTCATCCAGTTAAGCCTGATTATAAACTGTCTTTCTAATCGTACAGCAGTTTACCACTCAAAGTAATGTTTATCCTTTTACCATAGTAAGAGGAATATCTTCCTGTATATAAGCAATCCTCTGAGAACCAATATAAGCCATCCTTTGAGAACCCACATCCTACTGCCCACCATGCTGACAACAAAAGAAAAATCAACCTTGCAAGTCTACACTGCTTTCCTCCATCCAACATGTTGTAAAATATTTCTGCTCTCTGAGCAAAATATAAGCTTCCCTCACTTTTTTAATCCCCCACTGACAGTAATAACTATGAATGCATTCCCCTTGTACTTATTATGTGAGGAGCATAGAAAGTTCACTACTGGGAGTCACCATTTCTCACTTAGATACTGCATTAATTTTGCAGTTCCTAAAAGGGAAATGCCATGTTTCACTGATCAAAGATTAATGAGTTCAGTGTTTTCTGAGGAGGTATTTCCTAATGCAGAGCAGGTTTCCATAACCACCACTGGTACTCTCTCCTTTTCTCCATTTTTTTAATTTGAGTTGTAACACTGAACAAAGGTCATAGAGTCATGAAATCAGAGATTGGGTTGCATCAGAAGGGACCTTGAAGATCATCTAGTTCCAACCCCCCTGTTATGTACAGGGATAGCTTTCACCAGACCAGGTTGCTCAAAGCCCCATCCAGCCTGGCCTTGAATATTTCCAGGGAAGCGGCATCCACAGCTTGTCTGGGCAACCTTACAGTGCCCAGTTACAGTGCCTCACCAAATTCAACTGGATATCAATCTAGTTAACATTTAACTATTACTTTAATGTCCTGTGAGACTTAAAGCCTACATGGATATTCAGTCTAGAAAAAAAAAAAAAATAGCTGAGAGTCACTGATCAAAAAGTCTGCATTCTCAAAGTTATGAGTACTCTTCCACCAGGAGAGCAGACAGAATAGCTTGCACACAAAACACGAACAACAAACCACAAAAAACTCCAACAACTGCAGGCAGTGGCTCCTACTTGGAACTGAGAGATCAATTGTTCAAGGCACTGCAGGTAACTCTCTTTTACACAGATATAATTTAACCGTAAGACTAATATTGATTTAAAAATATCCAGTAAAACTTTATTTCCTAGGTGTTTTTCACAGATGCAGAATTGTCTTTTGCAATTAAAACTTCTTCAAATTCAGAGCACTGTTTGGTGCTCTGTTCTAGTATGGAATGAAAAGAATTCTAAAATCCCACAGATGCTATGAAACAGCATCATTATCTTTTAGACTATTTAAAATTTAGGCTATTTAAAAGAGTATTCTTTCTATCTTCACTATATACAGGAAAGCTCACAGCAATGTTTTATGAATATTCTGAACCCACAATATATAATAATTATATGTGAATTACATAAATTATCTACATGTGTAAAAATGTTTGAATATTAACATATATTAAAAACTTTTTTTAAACTTATTTTCTCTAAAAATTGTTGCAGTAATCACAAGACCAAAGATCAGTCATTACTTGTGAGAAATGGAAAAGAGGCTTTAAAAGTATTTAAATGTTTGATTAGAACACAGTTGTTCAAATGTTACATTCACTACTACTTTTTATTATTATTACTATTAACTTTTTTTTTATTACTTCACTATATTTCAGTTATTAAACAGTTTTTTGTCTCAATCTACAAGGTTTAGCCTTTTTTTAAACTTTTTTTTCGAATTCTTCTTCCCATTACAGTAGGGCAGGGAAGGGGGATTGAGTGAGTAGGGGTACTGTACTTAGTTGCCAGCTTGGGTTAAATCACAACATAAAGAAAAGGGAAAAATTGGTGTAAACTTAAATTCCTGAGCGTATGAATTAGATATCTTTAAATAATGTCTTATTTTTCATTCCAGCTACTTGGCTATTTCTGTTCATTAAATGGATTTAATTATTCCATCTAATCTGCAAAAGATATTTCCAAGTTCCTCTATTGATCTGCCACTAAATTATCATACTTATTAAACAAGTCTTTCCTTGTAAAAACCACAGAACAAGACTCACTAATTCTTTAAAATAATATGAATCTTTAAACCTATTATTTTTAGGTTGAGATTCATATACTGTGAATTTCACATTTAATTTATTTTAGGATTTAAGAACACCATTGCCAAATTGATTTCTTCCATTACATTTAATTTCTCCTCCTGTCTCCTGAGAGACTTGTTCCCTTCCACTGCCCAGGTACAGCTAAATTATCTCCTCTGACAAACCCCACTCAATTATCACTGTCTGAAATTTGGCATTAAAGTCAGTATGTTTCGTTCTTGGATTTCCCATGCTGACTTCCATTTACAGTTACGAATGAAACACAGTGATAGTGAAATCAAATATTCCATAGAAAACATGACTATGAGTAATTCCCAAAGTGCTACAGTAAACCCTTAAAAATGGCAAAGAAAAAGTAACTAAGCTTTCTTGGCTACAAAAAGAAAAAAAACAACAAACTGAAAACCAAAGGAAAAAAAGAACAAAACCAGCAACAACCGCAACAAAAAAAAACCAAACCAAAACCCAAAAGCAAGAAACTTTTCTGAGACTTTCTGTACCACCAGCATTTTGGGCAGGTTTCTGTATAGTGCTATTCATTTTTGCTTGACACTGATGTATAAAGCCTATGATGTTCTCCACATGACTCCTCTTGGTGTTTCTTCAAAAGTGTGCTCTGAGGCCAATACACTCCTGAACAAAGAAATTGTCTTTCCACCACCTCTTTCAGTGATGCATCAATAAGAGATGGGAAGAGAGAAATAAGAGACTTAAACAAAACAGAAAAATAAAGTAGCATGACCCAAACATCAGTCCTTATCATTTTCCAGTTGAAAAATGGTAAGTTACAACAGCTATGAATGCAGAAATTCACCATATTTCAATTCATTTTAGGTCATCCAGCATTTTCAAAAAATGCAAAAAGAATCAAAATAAATATGTTTCAATTGGTCAAGTAATTTAAGTGAAAATTAATCATAATTATTTTACACTAAAAAAGAATACTTGCATTTCCATTCTCCAGAGTATTCTTTCATATTTCATTACTCAATCAGATTATCCTCTAAGACTTTTTTACAGAATCCAGAGTTTATTCCCCAAACACAGCATCCATACAGTATCAACAGTTAGTCTGCTTTTCCAGACAACCTCAATTGCCTATAAACAAGCCTGCATGTAATTCAGGTTGTATTTTCCTCATCTGATCTCAGCTACTGACTTTATGCTGTATGATTTGTCCTTTACAACCTGATATTGCTTATTATAAGAAGGGCAACATAGACAGTTTATCAAATTCTTATGTTCTTCTTCCTCTTCTTCCTCTATATCACTTCTCCTCAGCAGAAAATATCAGACAGCATTCAATAAATAGTGTAAAATCTAGTTTAGGCCCTACAGCACAAAAGTGACCTCTAGACTCTACTACCTACACACAAATTTTAATGACCTGTTAAAGAAAAAGAAGTGGGATGAAAAACTCAAGCATGGTGACTGAAATACTTTCTCAGTGTTCACAGATCTTGATGCAGTCCAAGATTAAAAAAAAGAAGCCATACCAATCAAACAAAAAACCTGTCATGGTATATAGGTTCTGCCTTTTTATCTGGTATTGAAAAAGTAGCAAAGTAGATGTGTTACACCAGACTCCAGCACCCAGACTGCTTCCACTCAGACACAGCCCCTTGCTTCAGGGTGCTTTTTCCCATCTGAATTTCATGAGGAATCTGGAAACTGAAAGCAGTCTCATTCTGCAAATACTGCATTCTCTGAGAAAAAAATCTATATATAGCTAATTGACACAGGCAAGCCACTGCCTCTGCCTCAAGCACCTTCACAGTGCCAGGTTTCCATTTCACCACCTATCTGGGCACAGTGGGAACTATCACTTGCTCTGCCACAAAGAGCAGTTTGGACAAGAGGAGGCAATCTGTTAAAGCACTAAGCAGTGCCTTATAATGCTTTTTTTAATGCCATTTAACTCAAAATCCTGCATATAAACTGTCAGTTCGATAGTTTGGAAGGTCTCTCAGTTTTATTGTGTCTAATGTATTTCTAGGTTCCCTGATATATAGATTACACATAAATATTTGAGGCAGCTTGGCTGGAATTCTGCCCAAACAGTTGTAAGAGTAATTACAGCAGTTAAGGTCAATGTAAGGACTAGCATATTAATATTGTGGAACATCTTAACCTTTTCTTCTGATGCTCTGAAACCCAAGTTCCTTCCTAAAGTAAGTGATGCCACCTCTTATTTGGATAAAGATTCAATGGTCCACAATTCAAAAATAGACGAGAAACTCAGAACAGGGGGTTAATGTGTTTCCAGTGCCAGGTGAGTGGGTAGAGTACCTTCCACCAGGAGCTCACCAACACATCAAAACACAGCTGTGGGCAACTGAGAGCTGTCATTGGCACAACAGCTGCTTGATGCAGCCTGTGAGATGATGCTCCCAGATCAGTTCCTAGTGGACAGATACATGTATCATTTAAAACAACATAAATCTCTCACAATTGCCACTAATTGGTTCCCTTCTCAGAAGTTTCAGCCGTGAGGCTGCAGATCCCAAAACCACTGAGACTAAACAGTTATTTATCCCTAGAAGCGCTCAATCCAGATCAGGGAATAAAGTAAAAGGTGAAGTGAAAAGCAGCTTGCACTGGTGCTCTCTGTGCTGTCCATCTTCTTGGGGTAATTGAGGTTCTCATTTTCTATGGCTGTCACTCTGACATCCTCCATCATCAGCAATATTCACTCGATCCTTGCATTTCATTTTGTTAAGAGGAGAGAAGGTGCAGGAAGTATAAACTGAAAAATAAACCTTGCAGAATGAAATGAAGCACTTCAGTATAGTAATCTTATTTACATCTGAAAACTGATTGAACCCCGAATTTGCAGTGACTTAACCAAAAAAAAAAAAAAAGAAGGTAAGTATCTGATTGTTGAGTACATGAAGAATGAATAGCACAGTGCTACTTTCACATTTAAATACTTGTTCACTGAGTCCTTTTTCCAAAGTCAGATTGGATGCAGCTTCAAAATGAGTTATATGAGACACAGAATAGTCATGTCTATTTCTTTATTACATGAAATTATGTAATTAAAACAAAAAGGCTCTTCTGTGAATCAAGTCATTCCTTTCCCAGTAGTGGTATTTCTTCATGTTACTGAGATGTTAAAAAGAGAATTGTAATTAATCCACTGTCCTTTTATCAAGACCAATAAACAGAGAGCAATAAAATATAATCTGATTGTGCCATTTTCTCAAATGAATATTTTATCATCTGCTAGCAACTAAATAATAAATTATTTTTCAACAGCTTTTTAATAAGATGAGAGATGATCAGTGCATGCTATGAAAGGTTTTAATACCCAGTTTGAATAATCAGTCTGTTTTCTGTGAAAAAAAGACGACTTTTTGTGCCTCTTTGGAAAAGCAAGAAAATTTTGAGACCTACGAGGATTAAAAATTAGGTGTTTTGCTCAGGAGCAAACTCTAAAGTTCTTAAATTTTGCACATTGAACTTCACTTTCAGTTGGTATAAGGAGAAGTCATTTCACCAATTGCAGGTGAGTCCCATATTAACATCAATCTGCAATCAGATATTCATCTCAGTGGTCAGTATTTGTAATGACCTTCATATAAGCAATTACAAATTTGGAGGTTATAAATTTGCATTAATGTGCATTTCTAGTCAAGCACAAATGCCAGCAGTCCTTCTTAATGCTAGAACAAGAGATTCACTTGGCATCCAATTTTTGGTTCATTTTTTCCACTTCTCATTTAGTCTGAAGGTGCTTATTTTTAGTACACTATCTGTAACACTAAGCATACTGAATTAATAGCAAAGTAATAACACTACTATTAATACAATTAATATCAACACAGGAAACTGCAGAACTGATGCATCTCATTTTCCAGTCTTCCCAGGTTTTTTTTCAATTAGTTTTCTCCTTTTTAGTAGGCAAAGGACTTTAAAAATTGTTCCTAAACCCATTTTTCTTGGAAAAAAAATTGCAGCTGCTTAATCACCCTGTAACTCATACTGTATATATGATATACAGGATGGATTTCAGAAAAAAGTAGAAATTAAATATTTTCACTTGGAAAATAATGTATATTCAAAGCACTATGAAATCTTGCCCACATCTGGGATAAACTGGTGCAATTTTGTTCCCTTTCTCTAAGCCAGCTCTGTTCTACCATAAGTAGATAAAAGCTGTTTTTGCCACTCATATGTCTAATTATCAACACATACGTGAACACTTTTGAATGACAGAGCAGTGTGCTCTCCCTCCAGTAAGACTATTACTTACAAGTGCTGGACTTAAAAATCACATTTACAAATGCAGATCCTTTGGATTTCCAGTGTAAGGAGGAATGGCAGCTTAGGCATAAATGTCTTTTGCAAACAAAAGGGCTTCAAAATAAACAAACATATCTGATAATTGTAACAACTATATTGTACAAGTGTATTTTCAAACCCCACAAATATTTCTCTTACAAACAGACAAGGTTATTCATTTTTACACTTGCACGGTTCTTATCATGTTTGAAGCACTCTATAAGAATTAAATAATATTTTTTCCACCACTTAGATAAGTTGTGATGTATCAGAACTGGAGCTTGGTGACAACAGGCATTTCAACCTGCCCCAAAACTAATAGTATGCATCATTACTTAAATACAATGCCACATTCCAAATAAATGTGGAAATTAATAAGGAAATGAAAAAAGGCTAGCTCAGTCAAAAACCATCTAAAAGTGACTTCTTCACCTCTAATACCTCATTGAGACATCTAGATTTAATCATTTCTGACTGGTACAACTTTGGGGACTTGTCAAGCAAACTCAACGGATTCTTTTTACACAATGTTCATGCTGCTACACAAAAGATGAATACATAAGGGTGAAATATTTTAGAAAAACCCCACAACTTTCTATTGTCTTACTTTAGTTATCTATATTCCATTGTCAGTGAGATAAGTAAAGGCAAAGAGAAAAAAATCCAGCTAATAAAAGTTTGGTTGCTAGTTCCAACACACAGGTAATGCTTTAAAAAAATTTCTAAATATCACTTTTTTCCTCAGGACCATTCAGCATTCTATTAGATCTCATCACTTCTGAGCACCTTACTAAGCATTTTGCTTAATAGTAGTGAAGCATTAGGTTTAATAAGCAACTTTTTCACACACATTTTCTAAAACAGCTCCTCAGCTGTAAAGTGGGTTTCTACTTGACTTTCTCTTTGCCTTAAAATGACATGAGACTCCCAGAGCTTTAAGTGCATTGTGAAAAAAAAAAAATTCTATGTCTGCTTCAATACATAATTTTAGATGATCCATGATATCATGAAATGAAAATAAGATCAACCACAAGAATGCTTAAAATTTTCTTGAACTGCAGAGCAAGTTTCATCTTTTGCAGAGGAAGAAACCACTTAGGTGTTACTTAAAATATTATGGCTTTATTTTTTTTTTTTGTATGTGTTTGCATACATATCTGGTTTTCAACAGCTGGAATACTGAGATATTACACAATGTGATAAACATTGGATCAAATGATGCAATCTAGACTAATGATTTGGAACTTTTCTTAACATTATACTACAGTGTAGAACTTTGTTAATATAAATATATGGATATATCACCTCATATAATCAGAGGTGACAGGTCCATATAAATTTGATTATCTCAAGTGAGCTAAATATTTGATGAGCATGATTTAGTTGCCATTAGAAAGGAGGACTCTGTAGGAGAGATAAGACAATCTCAACCACTGTGCTCATATATGTATTTATATACCTTTTTAATTTGATTTCTGTAATACACATTTAAAAGGAAACAAATACTTAGCAAAGGCATGAGACAAAGCCAGTAAATATTACCAGATTCTCTAGCTTCCACCTTGTTATAGTCACTGTACATGTGACCACAATTATAATGTTACAAGAACCCTTGTAGGGACATTCAGTAAATGACTACTGTAACAGGCTTTTTCTACCTGTCATAACTTCATTGCTTCCTTTTAACAAATCCAAATAAAATATGAAATAAATTTAATATAGATGATAAAGTACTAATTGATTCATTTTCATGCTATGAAACCTTTGACAGGTCATTCAGAGACAGTACTTATAAAATTCTTGTAGAACTAATTTAGGATGGGATAAAACAAGCTGCCAAATGTACAAATGCACATCATTTTCATTTAATCCACAGCTACAATCTCACTTTCATTTCTTCACTGACACCTCAGTGTACCTGCATAGAGTAAAACTATGAGATGTTAAGGGAAATACATTACTATTTGGACCAGAAATAATTCACTTTTTCTATTAAGGACTTCACACATTCAGGAACACTACAAGGTTATATAAAGGCAGATTCCAAACACTGATAAATTATGTGTGTTTCTCATACAAGCTGCTTGAGGACAGAGCAAGAAAATGCCTATATGGAATACAAATGCTTTGTGAATCAGCATCACTGAGGATATTTTAAAGGAATATCAATGACATGCTTGCTTGTGCTGTTATAAAATCTTGTATCAAGGTGAAAATATACATACCTCTTCAAAATTCTTCACAATGAGTCTTTCCTATGCCTTTCCCAAGTTCCCCTATAAATAATAGATTTCAACTACATGTAAAAACATCTATTTGAAAGTGCACCAGTAAGATAACTGTTGTGTGGTTTCACCACAGATAATTGCTGAGCTTCTTCTTTTCTGCTGAATACATGCAGGTCTTTTCATTACAAATATGTTAGGTGTTTAGTCAAAATACAGTATTGTCACAAGCAGTGAGTTAGTAGGAGAACATTAACATTGAGATTAATTCATTGTTTCAGCAAGTCTGTCTTCTGCAGAACTAAGTGATTTAGAGATGCTAAATTGAGGATCAAAAGGACCAAATGATACAAAATTTAATTTAGAGCACTAACGGATTAATACTCTACACAAAAAATCCTCATCAGATTCCCTGATTAAATGCTGATTTCAACTGTTTCAACACAAATAGGATCTGCATTCTGTTGGCAAAGATTGAATTTTCTCAAACATGGATCATTGAGACAGCAGACCACATCTTCTTTAAAAGCATTTTATGATCCATTTATGCAAAATGAGAGCAATTACAGACAAGTTCCGCCAGCATGGCTACTTTCCATGCACATTATGTTCTAATGCCAAAAAAAAAAAAAAATGGAGTTCACTAGAAGGAAATAAACACCATGTGTTTAACAGTATCATGTTTCCGCAACTAAATCTAGTTCTCTTGCTTGTCATTAATTCTGTTACTATGTAAATTCTAAGTATTGAATGTAGACAGAAGGAGAAAAGAAAATGAAATAACACATCTACGGTAAATTATGATCTCAATTTATCATCCTCCCCCTCCCCTTCAAGAATTATAACCCCTCAAAAACAGAAGTTGAAAATTGAAAGTTACAAAGCATTTTTTCAAACAGCTATTATTAACCAGAATACAGGCTCTGATGAGCATGACTTCCAACATTGTCTACATAAAAAAGGTAAAATAACTGTCATTTTCCTGTTTTCATTTCAAAACTTGACCAGCATTCCAGGATCACGCTCAGTAGCTGCTTAGTTGTGTACGGAAATGGCTTCATTTTCCTTCAGCAAGCACACCTAAAGCATGCCAAAGCCAGAAGCTGTGTGTTTTCACAGTATTTCACAGTGTTTTCAGTATTTTGGTGGAGTTAAAATAAATCATAAATGTTTATGCTTATCCTGGTTCACAGACAAAAAAGACCAAGAGGTTGCCAGCTGTGATGTATAAAGTGGATGGATGGAGGGATGGATGGATGGATGGATGGATGGAAATTTAAAGGGTGCCATAAAAGCTCTTTGCTCTGATAAACAGCCAAATGAGCTTCAGAAGATTTATCAAGACAAATTTCAGATTTAGGAAGGCATATTTTTGTAGCATTAAGGGCAGTTGAGCAGTACAAAAAAAAAAAAAAAAAAAAAAAAAAAAAAATCTCCTAAAAAGGCTGTAAATGTACTTACCACGCATGCAGTTCTAACCCTTCTTTTGTCTCTAAAGAAAAAAAAGATTTTTTTTTTTTTAGTTATGCTGTGAGATTTGATGCAAGTGATTTGGCTTTCAATTTACACAACTACATAATCCTTGCAGAGAGGGAGGTGCTCTGAATTGTCTTCTGTGGAGCCTTATCTTCCTTTACTGACTGAGAGAGGAGAGGTCGAGGGGAGGGCAACTGTCCCTTATATTTAGTTGCAAAGACATGAATATTTTTCCTTCATCCCTGCCTCCCATGCTGAAAAATGTTTTGGTCAAGCCAAACTATTTCCAGACTTGCAAAAATATTATTTGAGAAAGAATGTGGTGATTTAAAACAGAGAAAAAACCCTGTTGTTAATAGGAGGGAGAATGGCATGTGTGTTTTTTGTAAGCAGCAGAGCCTGTGGATGGACCAGTAGGGTCCTGAATAAAACAGACTTGAAATTTCTAGTTCATAAGCAGAAATTGAAATTAGTCACAGTTCTTATCTCAACAGCATGAGAGAGCCTTGCAATCAAGGCTGATCTCAATTTTGTCACCTGTACTGTCAACTAGCTTTGTGCTTTTGCACATAAAAGTGCTCGTGTTTACCTTCACTGTCATGTCTGAAGTTCAAGGTCCTTATGCACGTCAAGTCCAACATCTACTTGCTGCCTCTGACAGCAAGATCCTCTGCAATGTTCAAGATGTGCTTCCAGAAGGATCTTCAGGATCCAGTTCTTCAGTGATCCAAAGAGGGTTTGTGGATCCTCGAGGGATCAAGTGCCTAAGAGGTGTAAACTGGTTCAGTGGTTGTCTTTGAGGAAGAACAGAATTGGATGAGAAAATGCAGACAAATTTCATATGAATCTTTTTCAGGTTGGGTTTTACCTGTCATGGTACCAAGGATATACCATGCTCAGGGTGACTCTGAGGCAGAACAAGACAACTATCAAATCAGTTTATCAAACTTAGGCACTTAGTCCATTGAGGATCTGTGGATCCTCCTTGGAGCCCTGAGGATCAACCTTGCTCTTACTGGTAGAGGTTAAGTCCCATTATAAAATGCTCAGACCATGGAGCTGTTTCCATTGAGCACCACTAGGAAGTTAAAAAAAAAAGCAGATTGATAATGGAAAAGGAAACTGGGCAAAAATCATCCACTGCTAAGCAAAGAGAGAGTGCACACTGAAGTTACTTCCCTGGTGGAAATATTAGATAAAGAGTCAGATTTGTTAAAGAGGAAAACCCTGAAGCATTTAAGTAAACAAGGTCAGAACTGGTGGCTGCTGTGTAATATCAGCTCTTGAGTGGTGGCTGTGGGCACATTTCACTGGGGGCAGGTGATGCTCTGGGGAGAGCATAGAAGCAGACATCAGCATTTCTCTACCACAGATACTCATTTTCACCAGGGAGCAGGAAATTCTAACATTGGAAATGGGGATGCTAGGGATCTCTGATATAGTGCTGAGAGCCCAAAGTAGCCTTAACTTTGTTACCACCCTGAAACAAAACTCTAGGTACTGATTGCCCAAAGGTGTTTTCCAGAGATTTATTTCTGCTTATCCTGATCACCAGCTCCATGGAGCTCAGAAACAACCGTGCTCATGAGCTGCCAGAAATAAAGGAATAATAAAAGATGCATTATAATTATTCCAATAAATTACTTGGACAGAACACAGAATCTTCCCCAAGTCCATCACTGCAGTAATTATCCCCAGGTCCATTATTGTCATGTTAGTTGAGTATAATTTAGGGGATTTAAATGTAATTTGAAAGATTTGAGAATAATTTGGGGGATTTAAGGGAGCCATAAATTTAAGCTGTGGACTAAGTGAAACTTGCAGACAAGTGGCAATACTTGAGGAACTTAATCACCCTCCACCTTGCTCACAGTGTATGAGGATGCAGCCAGCACTGGCATCAAGAAGGGGAACACCAGCAGAACTATGGTGCAATCCTCAGAAGTCATGCAGAGTTTTGGGGCTAATTTTCCATCTCCCTCTGCATCCAGCAACAGTTTCTGATAGTTAATCTCTCAGGTATTACCCACCCTAACATAAAAATAGGGATGTGGGGGATCACCAGCTATTGTCTGTCCAAAGTCATCCCACCAATGTCCTTCGCAAATGATTCTTAGATCACTTCTGAATTTGTTCTTCATTGCATAAAATAATGATGATATTTAGATGTACTGTGCTGACTTTCTCAAAGCACAACACAATTCAGGGAGAACCCAGGGCAGGAATCCTTAATGCACTGGCTCCTTATCCTTGTGTTTGCAAAACTGAGGTCACTATCCATTTGAGATAGCTTTTTCCATTCGCACTTAACAGCTGTAGAGGAACATGATGCAAAATCACAACACCCTTCAAAATAGTACAGTTATTCCAAAGAGCCCAATAATACAAAACAAATAACACAGTAAGTCAAAATAAACAGTATAATAACTCAAAATAATACAATCAATCAAAGATATCTGCTGTGTAACATCCACTCGATGGCTTCAACATCTCCCGGATTCTGTGTCATTCTCTTTTATTCAACTGAATTTTCAGGATACAAGGTAAATGACTACAGCTTTTATCACCCATGGGCAGATTTTAAAGTATGTTTATGATTTTTTTCTCATTATTTGCTGATCTTCCATCGTTTAGGGCCATAGCCCACCTGTGGCTGTCCAGACTGCCAGTGTAGAGCAGCTCTCTCTAGGCCTTGGGGAGAAAGCTGCTTTCATGGTGGTCACCATTGCTCTTATTGCTATAAATATCGTGATAAAGAGATGGAAAAATAATATTATGAACTTGAACAGTATATGTATCTATGTGTACATAGACATATATAAAATATAATTACTAGTAATGTTAGATGCATGTCAAAATATTATTTTCAAAGTTACAGGCATTGTATTTTGTCTGTGACACCAAGTAAGAGGAACTTGCCTTAAAAACTCCAAGTTGAAAGACTGAACTTTTCACACACAGGAATTTCAGACAGATTCAATTTGGTGAAGAAAAGACCAAAAACCACGGAAAATTGTAAAAGTTGTTTGTGGTACCTGTCTCTGGAGAACTCAGCATTTGAGACATTGGAATCCTAGTGGACCAATCTCTCCACCATGCAGCAGGGGAAGCAAATGAAGTTGAAATCTCCAGCACACCCTGCTTATCTCCTTGTACTCCTTTACTGTTCTGGTAGCCTGGCTAACCCACAGAGCAACTCCCAATGCAGAATCAGGGGATTAAGCTGACTACTTAGCAGGATCAGAGAATCCTTTTCAACAGGACCTACGAGTCATTTTTTGCCAAGGAATAATTAAATTCTTTCTTAATGAAACTCATCCACTCATGAACCTGTGATGGGTAGGAACACCACTGGAGAGGCTGTGCCAGGTTTTGCTGCTGCTTAGAAAGATGTAAATGATTAAAAAAAAAAATAATTCCTCAGTGAGCACCTTGCTTTCTTAGTTACCAAACATAAAACTGGCCTGTGCCATGCCACAGTTTAATTACAGAGAAAACTCCATTGGTGTGCACCTGGGAAAATACATCTATTTTCCTCAGAAAGAACTGGGTACAAGTGCCTAAAATAAATATTTTTAAAAAAAATTAATTAAGAAAAATTATCTTCTCTTTGCCCAGATCTCAGAACAGAGATGTTTTTCAGGTTCAATGTTTTTACAAGAATACATTAAATATTTAAATACATGTTTTAACAGCTAGTTAATGTGCACATGTACCATAACATTCTTTTAGCTTCCTTGACAATATTTAACACTCTCTTGGACCAGTCCAGGATTGTGAAAATACAGAACTTATTCACAAGCTACAGAGCACAGTTACTGGTCATAGTTCGTGGCTCTCTACATAGTCTACAAGTGCAATTATGTCTTGATTTTCATTACAATATTACATGCAATTTTCAGAAGAGTTGGCTCCTTTCCCAGATTTCTATTCTCAGATCTGCTGACAAGGAAAACAGGGATTGGAGGATAGATAATCTCTCCTTTCCAATGGTATAAATCCCATTAGTGAAACTTCTTTGAAAGAATGAACTGTTCACTGATCTGAGCTTAAGCTGGGGAGAATAAGTGTTGGCACAGACATCACTACCCTGTGCAATAAAACAGCAGTACTTGCAGTTGATTCAGAAAATCCATAAACTGAGCTGCATTTTTGGATCTACCAACTAAATCTGATGGCCTCAAACTGATAGCAAAGACACTATATTTTGTCATACAACTATTGTTTAAAAAAATCCTCTTAACAAATTATAAGCCTTAGCAGAATTCTCACTTTGGCACATCACTGAAATAAGGGAATGTGGACTAATTCCATAATACCAGCAAAATTTTAGTCACTTGGTTTCAGTTTTAAGACCATTTAGGACACTGTATTTTTCAATTCATCAACAATTAATTCACTAGAAAATAATAATCTTCTGTCCTGACTTGTCACAAATGTCCCTCCCTATAAGCTTCCAAATTTTGTGCTTAAAAAGAAGATTGTTTCCTTTAATATGAAATTGCAACATAGTGCCTCAGCACCTCAAATTAAGTTATCTGAATGGCTGCAGTTTGAGTTTGGGCTTTTTTTTTGGTTTGTTTATTTTTTCATGGGACTTAGTGACTCAAGACATTTTTAAATATATTCAGGGGAAAAAAATAAACAAAAATTCCTACCATCACCATCACTACCCTCATCTCAGGCCAAATAAAGATTTTAGATATGGTACACCAAAAAATGAAAAGGTTTTAAGTGGAAGCAATTGCTAGTCCAGTTTACCTTCTGAAATATTTATGTTGTCCGTTCTATGAATCAATAAATTCTGTAACATTTTAGCAGTCCCTAGACTCATAACTGAATTGTTTTGAAAGGATTACTTTTAGTGGAAATTTGCAAAGACAAATCACTAGAGGTACAATGGGTGAAAGCCAAATATATATAAAGTTTACTTGCCATCCTATAAACAGTTCTTGCATGGGAACTACATATAGTGGCACTTAGATAAAGGAGGTACCTTCATTTTTTATTGTGTTTTGGTTTTTTTCCTTAACAGATGACAAAGCCAAACAAAAGCATGTGTATATAAATATAGGTTTGTCTCTTCTGGCCTACTTACATTGCCTATTTCAAATGATAATTTTTTATAAATCTTTACTGTCACACATCCAGAAATCTCTGTTTATCTGAATTCTTAATTTGCTTTGGCCCTTCTACAATTCTAGATTATTCTTTCTCCTTCTTAACTAGTATCCATGAACAATAAGGACATTGTTGACAGAGAGTTGCTATCATGACTTAACATTTCCTTCAAGTACACATCCTTTTTCTCCATTCCGCATATTCAGAAGATGAATACTGGAATGGGAACGTGATCAACATAGTTTCCTTATTCAGAGCCTAAAATGTAAGCTTAAAAGTATTTCACTCACCTTCAGAATAAAGTAAGCACACCTGTTCAACAACTTCAGAACTGATCCATAAGCTCCAAACTGACTGAATTTCTAAATATGTGATCCATATCTACATCTCTATGTATCTCCCCTGTTTACGTGCTTAGTTTCCTCAACGGAGCACTTGTGCAGTGCTTCACTTCACTTGTGCTGTGCAGTGAAGAATTACTAAATCACAAGTGTCATTCTCTAGGCCTCTGAACACAAAAATTAACAGTGTTAAGTAATGGTTGTCAGGTAGACAGCTCAAGGCAGGGTGGTTGAAAGAAGGGGTGGTTCTAGAGGGGTGTATTGTCCTCTGGTAGAACCTTTCTTTGAATCACTTAATTCCAACTATTCGACTCAGCTTCAACCAAAGGTCTCAAGGTGAGTGGTAAAAGTTGTTCCTTTATAACTTGTGAGAAGAAGAATAAGAATTTGTTATGAAATTCTAGATTGTCACAACCCGTAGTATTCATAATTTAGTATAAAAGTTTCTTTCAGGTTGGTGATAGTCTTCCATGTGTGCTGTTTTATGGTGCTTGCTTCATCTCCAATCAACATTTAACACCAAAAGAAAATGTTCAGCTTCATCTGGATAGAATTTAAACAAACTGGGCTTTTCTCAAAACTAAAATAGCTAAAAGATTTTGTGTTCATGCACCAGTTCTAACAGTACTTTTACTAGGGAAATAGATATATTGCAAGAGAAGGAAACCTTGAAATGGAGTGAAATACTTTCTTAACATTACATCCAAAATGTTTTATTGTGGCTGTGACATGGAATTAGATCAAGCAACTTAAACTCACCATCTAGGAAATTTCCTGCTCTGGTTAGATTGTAACTTCCATTTACCATCTAGTGAAGTTTTATAATTCTTGAGTCACAATGCAGTTCCTTGAAGGCTAGTAATACTCCAGTGCTCTCTCAGATTTTTCTGTTGTCATCTAAAATTTGTATATATGCTGGGAAAACAATTCTGGAGCACTTTAATAAAAAGAGCGTTGGTAAATGCTTTTAGGAAGACTTTTTTGGAGCAAGGATGACACAAAAACATGGCAAGAAAATTGAGGAAAAAAATTCAAAATATAGCTACAATAACTCAGTCACTGATCATAATAATGCTAAATGGAATCTTACACTGTGTACTGTGGTCACAAGACCACTGGTTTGATGTATGAAACCAGCATTCAGTTCACATTTTGCTCAGCTTACTCAGATGACTTTCACAAACTCATCCCAATGTAGCATAAAGAACACTTTTGCCCAACCTCCCAGGCCAGATACAAAACCAGCTACATTTTTCCCCACCTGAAGACTGCCATTTTCAAGAGAGTGGATACAATCCCATGCAATCCCATTTATTTTCCCAGGTACAGAAAAAAACCTCAAAAGCTGTTATTCAATGAAATTATTTCTTTCAACTGATACAAAATACTTTCATAGCTTCTACTTAACTATATCTTCTTAAAGCTCATTGAATAACATTACATTGAAGGTACTGATCACTGCTTCATCACTGCTGGGGAAGAGAAGGGAAATCAAAGACGCTGTTTTTTGTAAAAAGGTCAACAATATTTTCATCATCAATAGTACCAGATTATTGTAAAGTATTTTAAATGCCTATACAAAAATAAGTTAGCTCCCACAAATGGGTCTAAATTCAAAGTATTAGCCATATTACCTTGAGTGAAAAAACTCTATATCTCAAAATCTTGGCAATATTGGGATTAGAGAAAAGACACCTCAATATCTCCATGAAACTCCCACATAGCTGAAGTTCAACAAATTTTCCATCAGAGTGCAAGACCTATATACTCAAAAGTCTTTTGACCACTATTACCAATCTGTTGGGGCTTTTCTTGTATTAATAGTTATTTATTCTATAAGAGGGAAATGAGAGCAAATATGAATTTGAAAATAAATGAACACAAAATATAAAAGAATACTTAAGATAATATGCAGAACAGTTTATTTCAATTACTCCAAGTATCATCTTAACAGCGTATCTTATTTAGTTGACCGGCACATACTGAATTTTCCGAGCTGAAAATTTTTCTGATAGGAAATCAACTTTTCCAGTACGTAACTTCTAGGATAGTTTGAGCTTCAAATTACAATTTGATTGCTAAATCAAAAAAATCCCATAATCAATACACCATATTGTTATGATTCTGTTCTGGTTTGATCTAGGAGAGAACTTTATATCAGCTACCAGGAAGAAAATCAAATCTATCCCAGCCAAATCCAGAACACGTTCTTAAATAGGGTTGAAGACTAGACCATTTTCAGAACTCAGTAATAATGGGGAAATTTAGAATATATTCAGTTAACAAAAGGAATTGTTGTGTTCTAATTCTTAAAGTTATTTACAGAAAACCTTTTACTTCAACAGGAGGAGATCAACATTGTGTTCATTAGTGTAATCACCTCTTGGTCAGTTTCAAAGTCCTCATGTCACTAAATGCTCAGATCACAGAGATGCCAATTGCCTACACTTTTTCATTTTCTGCAAAGGTTTCTACAATAAATAAAAGAAAATTGTAGTCATCTTGCTTATGTAACTTTACTCTGAAAACCCAGACAACATTCTCATTAATTTGAAATTTTCCCAGTGTAAGTTTGCTCAGCATTGGGGGTTTTGGTTTTGTTTTTTTTTTTTCAGTAATTCACACTAGAATTTTGTGAAAATAGAAAAATGTCAATGTTTTATTGTATTAGGCTAAGAGGCTGCTTGGACAAACAAGTATAACTTGCATTATGAATCTTTTAGTCTGTTGACTACTTTACATGGTCATTTGTTGATATAAACCACATATCCAAGGTCTTCTCAATCATAACCTAGGTTTTATTGTATTCCAGAAGCCAAATCCCTTGAATAAACAAATTTGCAAGCATATAATGCTTGGGTTTACTTTTCCCCAACTCTGATGGAATAGTTCTTGAAAGGAGCAATTTAAAGACAACTCATTATAAGTTCTGTTTTATCGTGTTCTTTAATCAAAAAGAAGGAGGTTCCTCAAAATTATAAAGCGTATTTTCTTAACTTTCAAGGTATAATACTCAGGCTGGAACCCCAGACAAAAAGTCTGAAAAGGATAAGAACCTTTGGTCTACATGTTCCAGCTCATCAATACCTACTTGAGACACTTCATCCTCAATATTTTCAGGTACTACAGCACTTACAAAGTATCACAACGAGAAAACAGGAAAGGGAAATTCAGTTAAGGCTGAAAAAACAAAGCTATTCTGGCTTTTGCTTTTCACTCTCTATAGTAGTTAGTATGCAGAACAGATACCAACCTTAAAATATACCAAAAAGAACATCATTAAATCCCAACTGAGTTGTCAAATGCCTAGGAAACAGATGTATATACATGGTTAAATTTTTATGGAAGCTCCCCATTTCTGAAAATACTATATATTTACAGAATATGCTGCAGACCATTATTATATATTTTGATTCTATAGACCTAAAAGTCTTATTTGCTCAAGATGAGGCAAGGCCCACACCAAACCAAAATCAAATATACAAATAAAGAGATAAATAATATATCAACTAGAGTTGCATGTGGAGAATATTTAACCAAGGTTGTCTTCTGTATAAACAGAAACAGAAAATTCACATGAAACATTAAATCCAGCAAAATCAAAACATTGCTTTTTCTTTCAAAACTAAGTACTCTCCTTGGAAATTCAATAATTTTTTTTTATCTTTTTCCCTCAAGAGGGAAAAGAACTTCTCTCAGTTTTTGTAAATTTAAAAATAAACCCCAACCTTAATCAATGGCAGTGGAATCAATTGCCTCCTCAACAAGTTTGCAAACACCTGAGTCATGCAGTTGACACACCTGAAGGATGGAATGCAATTTAGAGGGACCTGGACAAGCTGCAGAAATGAGCCCATGGGAATCTCATTAGGTTCAAAAAGACCATGTACAAGGTCCTGCAGGTGGATTGGGTAAACCTCCAGTACCAATGCAGGCTGGGGGGGTGAAGGAATAGAAAACAGCCCTGGGGAGAAGCAATAGGGGGTTCTAACGAATGAGAATCTGGATAAAACCCCACAATGTTCACTTGCAGCCCAGAAAACCATCGTGTCCAGGTTGCATCAAAGGCAGTGTGGCCAGCAGGGCAAGGGAGGGGATTCTGCCCTTCACTCTCATGGGACCCTCCTGGAGTACCCTGCTCATCTCTGGAGTTTTTAGTACAGAAAGGACATGGACCTGTAGAAACAAGTCCTGAGAAGAGTCACAATAGTGATCAGGGGAATGAAACACTTCTTTCATGGGCCTTTCCAGAGAGAACTGGAGGTTGTTTAGCCTGAAGAGAAAGTTCCAGGGAGACCTTATTGTGATTTTTCAGCATATAAAGGAGACCTATAAGAGAGATGGAGGGAGATAAACTTTTTATCAGGGCCTGTTGCAACAGGACAAGGGATAATTGTTTAAACTGAAGGAGGATAAATTTAAGTCACATATAAGAAAAAAAAAATCGTTATAATGAGGGTGGTAAAACACTGATGAAGGAAGCCCAGAGAAGTGTTTGATGCCACTTGCCTTGAAATATTCAAAGTCAGGTTGGACAGAGCTATGAGCAATCTGATCTAGTGGGAGGTATCCCTCCCAATTGCAGGGGATTTGGACTAGATAACCATTGTAGTCTCTTCCAACTCAAGCAATTTTTTGATTCTAATTATCCACAAGCCAAACCACTAATCTTCAAACCACTTGCCAACCCTGTCTGGTATGGGTGGTTCCAGAGACTGGGGAACTCATACTTCTTTCTATTGCCTCTTTCTTTCCTCCTGAAGCAGAACTCGGGTGCATGGTGACAGCCTTCATGCGTGAACCGGTCACCATCTGATCTTACATTTGGCCTCTTCCACAGTAAGGAGGAGAGTGCTTTGATGCAACTTTCATGTGAGTATCCTTATATGCATCCTTGAACACAGAAGGTTTATGCAGCATTTCTATGCCCATTATTTTCACATATAAAAGCTTCTGGAGTATTTGTTGTAGCACTGTGATTAAGAATGATGCAATTGGTGTTCCCTTGGTCTCACACATAGAAATATGAGATAAATAAAAACATATTAACTTACATAACTTTTATGGACTGATATTAAAAAAGCAGTTGTCAGAGGAGCAATAACTACTGAAAATAGGTCAAGCTATTCAAAGGACTGATATCATAAGAAATCAGCAAAATTTTGCCTTTTTGCTGCCTGTGCTCAAAACTAACAGTATTTGTTTTCCAGCTTTAAAATCCTGCTTAAAGTCTATAAAATAATTCAAATGCTAGAAAATTTATTTGCTTAAAGAAATAAAAGAAAAAATTACAGAAGTAGTCAAGTTCAGTTGAACTGTGAAATATGACAGTATTAAACTTTGAAGGCATTTGTCTTTAAACTGTAGTTTTCTTCCAAATAACATGTAGCCTAACCTGCCAAAATTAAAGGTTTGTCAGATGTTAGTTCACTTGCTGTAATACAAGAAAAGGTCAGAAAGCAAACTGAAAAAAGAGTCTAGACAGCTTTAACCTCAAGGCTTTACTTTACTCCAAGAGACAGGGTTATCAGTCATATCATTTCCTATAAAAATAAAAAGAACTAATAAACAGAAAAAAATCATAAGACTTAACATTCAAGGATATGACAAGAGGCTACTATTCTGATTTTGGAAGCAGTTTGAAAGCATGTGAAGCAAAATATCATTTACCTTACTTGAACATTTAGATAGTATTTTCAGCTTCTGAAACACCCTGCAATGGTTTACCTTATAATGAATTTCTCAGTTATTTTAGCACACAGCGGTAAGATGAGGGAAAACAACATAAAAAAGCCTCAAAAATTGTTTATACAAAAACGCAAACAGAAAAGAATCCTGAGAGCCCACGTGAAGTGACTTACCTGTTGTGATTTATGTGCATGTGATTTGTTAAATTAAGATAACCATTGTTTTATCCACATTCAGAATAATTGCATGAAGTTATACAGATATTTTCCAAAACAATGATGAAAGAATAGCAGCTATGATTGGAATTTTGCAAGTCCTCTTTAAAAAAGAACGAGGAAATTATCTTGTTTGTAACACAATTGTAACTAGCAATAAAAATTTGAAGGAACATTTAGATTAACAAAAACCTGTGAAAATAGTGAATTAAAAAAATTTATTGCAAAAAAAGATTGGAATAAAGGAATTAACTCTTATAAAGTACTGTGATGCTAAATTTCTTATTCAGTCAATTAAGATTATTTCAAATGTCCTCAAAAAATAAGGAAAACTCCTCCATGGAGGTAACTCCACATGTCATTGCCAGAGTTGAGACAGAACTACCATAATATGCATCAAAATCTACATAAACAGGAAAGGCTGTAGAATAAAAAATTTAAAAGGGCAGACACATATAAAGAACTACTGAGTAGTAGCTTTCCCCCAGCACACAGTCTTCATTTTGCATTCAAAATAAAGCCCCACACGCAAAACCTGTTTAATTTACTTTGATCATTTTGATGAGTTAGAGCAATTTTATTCTGAAATTGATTATAAAATTATTTTACCTTTGACATAAAATCTTGAAGCCCTAGAAAGGCACAGGTTCATTCTTTTCAGTAATTTTGTGTCTATTAAAAAACCCTCTGATATTCCTATAGTCTTCACAAACTTATTATGAAGAATAAAGTGCCCCAATATCCCTGAGGCAATGACTTTTCTGTGTATTCAAGTGTTCCACATTTACTCTCACTTTTCAAAAACTAAAACTGACAGAAATAGCCCTACAGATTTTGTGCTGCTACATGTAAAATAAACCAATCAACCAAACAAACAAACCCCATCTACTTTCTCAATTTTCATCTTTTACATGGAGACTGAAAAACCAGTCGTGTTATTGGAGTGTTTAAATTTTGTGAAACACAAATAATAATACTTCTGTTGTACAAATTATTGCTAATGTAGAAATTGAACATAAAGGCCACTAGAATCATTCTTTTTACATGAATTCTACTCTGGTTCTGTCTTCACAAGTCTATCCATACCTCTTCTTTAGCAGATTCTTTTTATACAAAATTGAGAGAACTAGTAGAATCTAAACACTTGTCTATTAGAGCTTCTGCATTTATCATTCATTGGGTAATGTTCACCACACACACACATGTTTTCTCAAAAATATTTGTTTTATTTTTTTATTTTTCAGTGTTAAATATTTCGACAGACTTGTATTCTGTTCTGGAAAGTTGTTCTAGAACATTTTAATTCAATTCTGTTCTATCTCCTTAATGACATTTAATGTACTTACCCTCATATCACTATTCTGTGGAAGGAAGGAAAATTAATCCAAGGAGGGGGAATGCATGATTTGTTCATGATGCCACA
>VXBB01013745.1:23938-55878 GCA_013399915.1 Illadopsis cleaveri | reverse complement strand
GTTTGTTTTTTTTGGGTTTTTTTTTTTTTTTTTCTTTTTTTTCTTTTTTTTTTGTTAAGGCTTTAATTTTATTTGGAATTGGGAAACAACACATGACAACCCAGACAAGCCTATGGTAAATTTGTCTGGTTATTGCCAGAGACTAACCTAGGGATTTCCTACTGACCAGGTTCTGCAAAGGTTTGCAGAGCTTTGTGCTGTATATTACAATGTGCTCTAGGATGACCCTGCTTGAACAGAAACGTTGGACCAGATGACCCTCTGTGGTGTCTTCCAACATTACCCATTCTGTGATCACAACTTGAGGGTTTATCATGACTTAATACACTAATTATCGGAATGAGATCACACCAATTAAAGACAATGCCTGAAAAAGTCCAGGAGATAAATATAATTTCAAGTTCCATATTCATAAATACATACTAAATTGTGTACTAATACTGAATGCCCTTTGAGAAAGTTTTCTTTTTCTTCCTCTCTACAAAGAAAAAAAAAGGGGGGGGAAGAAGAATGGGAAAGGCTTTTTTTTCATTTATTATGGTTTACTGTTGCTTTGCACATGTGCTTTCTGTTGTTTCAAGAGGCTTTTGGCAGAGTAGCATACCTCAACACTGNTACCTCTTCTTTAGCAGATTCTTTTTATACAAAATTGACAGAACTAGTAGAATTTAAACACTTGTCTATTAGAGCTTCTGCATTTATCATTCATTGGGTAATGTTCACCACACACACACATGTTTTCTCAAAAATATTTGTTTTATTTTTTTATTTTTCAGTGTTAAATATTTCGACAGACTTGTATTCTGTTCTGGAAAGTTGTTCTAGAACATTTTAATTCAATTCTGTTCTATCTCCTTAATGACATTTAATGTACTTACCCTCATATCACTATTCTGTGGAAGGAAGGAAAATTAATCCAAGGAGGGGGAATGCATGATTTGTTCATGATGCCACAAAAGTCATTACGTAGATTGAATCAAGGTTTTCTCATACCAGCTTCCAGCCTCTTAAGTGTGTTATTTTGCTGAATAAGTTAAATTCACTGTTTTGAATCATGCAGTACTCTTGAAGTAGAGAAACCACTTGTATTCCCTATCATATTACAATGAAGAAAGATTATTTTTTCCCAGAGGGAAAAGAAAATATTTTAAAAGTGCCTATGTAATTTATGTTTTCACTTCAGAGAAAGGTAAAACACCCATTTACATCCTCTCACCTTGCAGCAATTCCTACTTCCTATAACTGCCATCTGTTTCCTACTGTCTTCTACATAAATATGTGAGGTTTTTCGGTTGGTAATAAAAGTTCTCCTTGCCTGCCACCTGACAGTAGCTTTCAGCTAATTAAATAATTTCTATATGGATGCTGAATAAAAATCAATTATGTAATGGGAAAAAAATGCTGAGGGCCAACTGAATCTTTCGAGAAATATCGCGGCCCACAAAGAGGGGAGCAGAGACAGTGCAATTCTTAAAAGCAATAGGGAAGCCAAGCCAGCCATAAATCCTGCTGCAGGTCTAAGGAAGCATGTTCTGAAGCAGAATGCTGCTGTTGGGGATATTAATGTGATGTATTTTTTGCCCGGCAGCTGTCAGTTCCTCCTCAGTTCAGCCAGTTTCCCTTGGGGAAGCCAGTACTATCTGGAACATCATTTCCAGTCCCAACCTGCACAGTAGCTCTTGCTAGAGACTCTCAAAATGAAAAACAAACAAACTGAAAGCCAAAACAACCCCACCAACCTGAAAACCTTACCAGCCCTCAAAGGAAACTCACAAGTGAACACCCACAGCCCACTACAAAATGTCCCCTGGAGCCATGAAAAGGAGCACCCACAAAAGTGATACCTATAGAATATTTTGAATGTATTTTTCCTTACTAATTTTTTGGGGGAGGGTTGGTTGGTTGTAGGTTTTTTTGNTTCCAACATTACCCATTCTGTGATCACAACTTGAGGGTTTATCATGACTTAATACACTAATTATCGGAATGAGATCACACCAATTAAAGACAATGCCTGAAAAAGTCCAGGAGATAAATATAATTTCAAGTTCCATATTCATAAATACATACTAAATTGTGTACTAATACTGAATGCCCTTTGAGAAAGTTTTCTTTTTCTTCCTCTCTACAAAGAAAAAAAAAGGGGGGGGAAGAAGAATGGGAAAGGCTTTTTTTTCATTTATTATGGTTTACTGTTGCTTTGCACATGTGCTTTCTGTTGTTTCAAGAGGCTTTTGGCAGAGTAGCATACCTCAACACTGCCTTTATCACAGTGTGAAAAACACCAGATGTACAAAATTACCGTTCAAGTTAATCAAAATATTGCTTGACAAAGCAAATAATTGAATTGCACTTTCAATGCACTGTGGTAGACAATAATTAACAGGCAGCATCTTCAACATCTGGATACAACTTTCAATTTCCGTTTTAACATCATAGAATGCTGTCTACACATTTTTTAATGGTACCCCTGATAATAATATATTCTGTTTTTAATCATATTCCACGTTGCAGGAAATGAAGCTTGCAGTTTTCCCAGGTGCTTATCAAATTACTACTGCAAGCTAATTCTCATCCCCCAAGTTAAGAGTTTCAACACTGTGCACATTAAAGGCTTGCTTATGTTCTTCCTGTACAACAGAAGGTAAGTTAATATGTTCTTCAATTATATCCAGTTTGTGCATTTATGGCACCCTGTGGGCAGCACTAAGAAGGCTGTAAATGTACTTATTCTGCTTCTTTAATGCTCTACTGTATTATAGGGAAGAGGAGGGAGACGGGGAGAGAGACAACTGCATCATTTTATCACGAGAATCAATAAGGAACTCAACTTCACTGTATTGATTCAAGAGGGCTGCGAAGGTACAGCTCTCATTTTACTTGTTACAAAAAACTTACCCAAGCTTGACTTTTATATAAATTTCCCTCTTCTTCATGTATGAGCATGAGCACACACATTAAATCTGTGTTTGTCAGCTTTAATAAAATGCACGTGAAGAACAATTTTAAGTACTGAAACGATTTATCTTAAATTAAAATTGAAGATTTATTGCATGGTTACCTCTGCTAACTGTGCTATTGACCTAACTGAACAGTGTCTTAAAAGAAGACATCTCTTTTTTGCCTAGCTTTTTTACTTGCAGGCCATCCTGAGGTTTCAAAAAATAGTTACATACTAGCACTCATGAAATTTGGATTTTTTTTCTTCCTATTTCCAATGCAGTGTTCACTTACCTGTGGAGGGTAAAGTAAGGGCATCTTCTGTATTTTAATTATTTGTTTTATTTTTAATGGTAACCAATTTTCCACTTGTTCTTCATGGAATTTTTCCAGAAACAAAAACCAACAATGTGGGAAAAAAAAAATTGTCATAGAATTTTTTGAGGGAATATAAACCTCTCCTGCATTAGGGGACATGACAGGTGTATTTCCTGTAGCTAGGGAAAAAACCACTTGAGAATGCTTATATACAAACTTTTAAAATGAAAAATTTTGGAAAATGTTTCCTCTCAATTTCAACTCAAATAACTCTTGCTATTTAAAATTTCAAAGGGAAAAATTTGATTTTATGACTGTTAATATTTAGATTTCACTACACAACTTTTGGGTTTAGGCAACATGATACTTTCCTTTAACTTTCTATTCTTTGTTTACCGTATCCAAAAAAAACAAATCAAAATTTAAAAAAAAAAAAAAAGGCAAGACAAAACAAAGCAAACCCAACCAACACACAAAAAATAAAAACCGAAAACCAAAACTGTGGTTCAGCAAAAATCTACATGTATGTGTCAGATGTACCTGGGCTAAGTTTATAACAATTGAATCTTTTTCCAGAAAAGCTATGATTTGAGAAGTGATCACATTGAGGTGTAATTTGCATACACAACACTAACAATTCCTTCTCAAGTATGTTTTCTACACTTGCCTAAATTACATAAACAGAAGGTGCATCTTTTCATTTATCATATTCATTGTTAAATATGTGAGTAATCCTCATCAGCAACATTCAAATCAACACTATTTTCAATTTTCTGTACCTCGGAGAATATGCCCTTTGCGAGTTTGTGTGTGACATAAATTTGACCTAAGGGCAATGGAATTGCTTTTGTGTGCTCATTTCTCCTTTAGAAGTCCTCAGGCTTGGCGTCTAAATGTCTACAGAAATCTAGTATGCATTTCTACTGCATCACCACATAAATTCATTATGATTATTTTAAATTAAGTTTTTTTCTTAACATTCTAATTTCTCAAGCTTATAATATTGATGTACATCTCAATGACTAAAGACATCCTGAAGCATTGTTGAAGCAAACGTTAGGTAAACATGTATTGGACTTTCTGATATAAACTGGTTATGTGCACCTTCAAGTCAACCATAAACAAAAAATAAAACCACCCAGTTTATCCTTTTTAGGACAAAGATGGAGAAGGAAAAATCTCAAGACTTCCCTCTGTGATAGACCCAAATATTGTTATTTCACTAGCTTTTTCTCTACTTTGCTGAAAATTCCCAACTGACCTTTACTGGAGATATCACAAGTTACTTCACAAGTATGTATAGAACACTACAGAGCAAAAAAAAAAATCTTTTCCACCCTCTGATTTTATGCTAGTAATTCTAAGAGTCTTCTAAAGATGAATTTAACAATAATCAGTGGCTCTTAAAACCAGATATGGTCAAAACACAGGGTGCATGTTCCTACACACCACCTAAGTCCTCTTTCTCATGTCTATACTGAATGTTAATACAGAAGGTTTTGCAAAAGTTATGGTTAAATTAAAATCAATTATTTGATCAATAAAAGTCAAAGGATGTGCCAGTATTGGTAAAAATCTCCTTTAGATAAATCAAATTCCAAACTTAAATGCATATATATGGTCCATGTTCAATCCAAAAGGCCCTTAATTTTGCAAATTTAGAAGAATGAAATATGTTTAAACAGTACAATCAGTAAAAATAAATTTTAAAAATTAACAAATATGTTTATTTTAATAATTCTTTATATGGCCAAGAGTTTCAAAGTAATTTTTAGTTATTAAGAAAGGGCATGAGAAATATGTTCTTTTTTCACTCTTCAATGGTTTTTGTATGTATCTCATTTATGTATTTAAGGAACTGTATTTTTCCCGTGGGATGCATTTGTCACTAAAGTAAACATTCAAATTAAGTAGTGTGGAGGGAAAATGAGAGCAATATTCTCGCATCCTTTGTTCAGTCACTTACTACTTTTAATAAATAAATTTTAAGCTAACTTCATTGAATTTGATGAGATTATAATTACAAAACGAATGGAGAAAACTAAGCAACTGAATAACTGATTAGAGGATGAAACAGAGTCCTCATGAACAATTGTCTTTCTTTATTAATTCTCTACAGAAAAATCAGCTGCACTATTCTTGCTCAAACAAGTCCTAGTTTTAAATCACCACATTGACTCCTGTATAGGACAGTCTCGAAAGGAAGGGAAAGAAAAAAAATAAAGAAGAAAAAAAACCCCAAACACATTGTGGTTACTTTGCTGCTGCCTCCTTTGGGGAAGCTGTATTGGTACCAGCCATCAGTCTGGATGATGCAGGCAGCCAATAGATCACAACCAAAGAGCTGGCTGGCAGTCTTTGTTGAATATATCTTCCTCCATTCCCTGTTTTGGTATTCTTGACATGAACTGTCCTAAGAGACTCTGGTCTGTTGGGACGAAAGACACCAGGTACAGGTCTTAGTAATACAAATTAGTTTGGGAGAACCTGCAGCCTGACATATTAGCTGGCAAAGTTCTCAGGTTCCCCAAACACTAAATTCAGAAATATGGAAGATAGAATAAGCAAACAAATCAAACTCCATGCTAATTTTTTTAAAATAAATTAGCAAAATAAGTTCAATTTTGCTGCCAATTTCTCACCAATAGTTGCACAAAATATGGTTCAATTACTTAATATTTCAGTAACAGAGAAAGAAGGAGAGGGAAAGTAAAACTGTATGTAAAAGTATGCCTGACTACATCCCATTACATATTGCATTTCAATATTCACTAACAGGATTAAGAAATTCTCACCATTAGTCCATTGTACATGCACTGCAGTTGGTCTTTGAGCAGATCAGCTCTTGAGAGAATGGCAACAGAGCACTTGGAAAAATATAGAAAATATATTACTTCATATGCTCTGCACAAGTCTTTCAGGAATGTTCTTGGACATAACTATGCAGTCTGTCAGTCTATATATGCTCATGCAGAATATGTCATCTTAAAAAATATGACATAGCTATCAAAGGAGGTCCTCTACAAGAGCTTACAATGTGCTGTTCTAAATTCTCCTGGAATGTTTTCTTGTGCAAAACCTGAAAGATTAAACTGTGATTAAATGGAATGTTTTATTTGTTCTCAAACAGCAGTGATAGAGAAAAGAGATGTTATTTAATTTATGATAAAAGGATAAGTACCTATGGGATACATGTGTACAGCTACAATAAGGAATCTCAGTGGGTGTCTGTGTGTGTAAATGCATGCAAATATATACACATGCACACAATACTCAGAAATGTTTATGCATATAGATGTACTCAGATACCATTTCTCATATGTACTGGTTTATGAAATAGTACCTCAGTGCATCCGTCCAATCAATATCCTGTCTCCAAAATCACTTTTTTTATGACTTGTCTTTTTAATACTTAAGAAAACTTAGATGGGGCAGACAACAGGCTAACACTTTTAGATAGTTGCCTTATGCCTGTGTTTACCATAAAAAGGAATACACTTCACACACATGCCTTCAAGGAATCATCACAACATTCTTGTCATGATGGGTCCCTGAGCCTGCCAAACCTTGATACTTCATTCTACATATTTTTGTCATAAGAAAGAATCACAGAAGGTAAAGTGAACTCAAAGATTTTTTTTCTTTTTCATTGTAATTAGGAGAAAACTAGAAAGATATTTTTCTTCTTGCAAGCTGGTGTCTTTCCTTCAGATCTGCTCAATACAGAAGCTGTGCAATTTTTTTCATAGGTTGCTGCAACCTCCTCAGTCATCTTTGGCTGTCTAGAGAGAGTTTGCACTCTTTCACCTTGAAGGATAGATACATGACTTTCCCTTGCCCAGTCTCTCTTGTTCTACAAGCTTCCAGATCATCCAGGTACGTCCTCAGTTCCTTATTACACAACATGCTGAGAAGCCTGTCCCTTCTGTGTGAGTTTTCAAGAAGAAGCAAGTTCTCTTTTCCTCCTTGGGGCTCCATGTACCCTAGAGCACAACAGTCTGATTGCACCAAGCCAACAGGCCCCTTTTCTGCTGGTACCCAAAGAAGCACAACACAAATGGCATACAACACAGAATGATGAGGTACCATTCACCTCAGAGAGCAATGTGTCAAAATTAGCTAAGTAACTTCTGTACAAATACTTATTTCAAAATTAATAAGTGAAGGGTAACTCCCACAGCACTTATGCACTAAACAGAATATTTTAATGCTCCCTTGCACAAGGGACGTTTGGCACAAAGCAATGTATTTACCACTGACAGATATTCATATGCCAGGGAGCCTTTTGGAAGATCTGGTCTTTAACAAAACTTCACTTGATTAAAGCACTGTGAAAACTTGATCTTCCCTGCCCTTGTTCAGCCATTGCTTTTCTTAACATGGGGGTGACTTTCCTTTTTTTCCTATTTCTTTTCTCATTATCCTGGATTTATTTTTAGACAAAAGAGCTAATAAAAGGGACAGGTCAGCATTCAATATTTCAGCCTCCTTTTAAACATTCTAGTAGATCTCAACCTAGTGGATCTCATTCTAGTAGGTTCTCAGAACTGAAACCAGTGGCACAAGCTCCTTATGTCTAAACAGACTGATGACCAGCAACAGCAGCCAGATCCTCTGTGGTGGAGAAAGGACTGAATGCATTTGACATGGGAGCAGTCAAAACCTTCTAAAATCTGGAGCAGAGTTGGTGAATGATCACAGCCCTGAGCAGTGGTGTCTCCCTTCTCGGAAAATGATTAACCAAGATGCTTTTTAACTAATTGGTTTTTGATATTTTGAAATATCAAGGATATCTTTCATGTCTTCTTAACTGCTACCACTGTGTCTTCTGCCACAACATTTCCATCTTGAACACATACTTCAGTCTTGGCCAAATACTGCATGTCATGCTTCCATAACATGACTGAATAGATGACTAAGAAATGAAACATGCTTTGCAGAATCCCTGTTACGACAATAACTTACCCTCTTTTATCATTTACACTCTCATACTTCACCTAGAACAAAGGTAGAAGCAGTAAAGTTTTTGCAATTATATAAATAGTTAACTTTTTGCGGTTGTGTCAGTGAAAATCTCCAAAATTGTATCTTCAGTTTTCCTTATAACAATTACGCCATACAATGTAATGAAGGGGGAAGAAGATTTTTTATACCAATGTGGATATAATTTCAATAAATAAGTGAAGAGATATTTTAATGGCATGACAGCTAAACTATTAAGAAGTGGTAGAATAATCTTCCTTTCTCTCTCTTTTCCTTTGTACTGTAGATATTCAAGATAAGGAAAAATTATGTGCTTTAATGCTTTATGGAGTACTTTAAAAGTAGAGTAAAAAATAACTTTAAATGGTCTGTTAAATTTATACTTCCAGGGTTTTCTTTTAAATTAAGATCATTAGAACTTTGTTAAGTTCATCATTTTTCCTTGTAACATTAGAGTTATTAAGTATATAATTTTTCACTTGTATATGTGGCACAAAGCCAAATCATAAGCCAAGCCAAATGGAACTCGCAGGGAGAGAGAAAGGGGTGACATAATAAGAGAGGCATTTCTTAATAACGGAAACCTAGCAAAAGAGGCATCAAATTTGTCAGCAGAACTGCAGATATGACTCTATCAATAATCCATGGCACTTTTGTATTTCCCAGCTGAGGCTATTATACAGCTTTGGATGACAGCCTGCTTCAACTTCATCATGCAATCCACTGGGACAGAAACTCATAACTGGCTTTCAACATAGATCCTTCATATAAAGGGTAATAACTGCAGCCAGTCAGTGTGGTAAGATTATCAGAGACTGCAGCAATGAACTGCAAAATGTGGGAAAGACAGTCTGACAGAAACCTGACAAAACAACCTCAGCAGGATAACCCCTTTAAACATCAAGGAGAGAAGTAAGGTACTGGAAAGATGTGCCACAGAACCTTCTGCAACACTGCTCAGCTGATGCTTTTTAATTAAACTTGTCTAGACCACCTTCAGACATTAGAGAAGATGAGTAATTAATCAGAAACTTAAGCTACTTCAAGAAAAGCGATAAAGATTCTACAGAGTGTTTTATCTGTACTGATGAACATTATTGGCATTCTTGCAAGTCCATTGACTTTCAGCAGAAGGATTCAATGGAACTCTCATAGTGACATAACAATATTATCTAATAACATATTATCTAATAAAGGTTTTATCTAATAATGTATCTATGCAATGTACATAAATGAAACTTAATTTGGCCTATTAAATTGTCAAAGGCAGAAGTTTCAAAATTTTCAACATGGCTTTTTTTAGGATCCACTATTCCATTTTCAGAGGTTTGATGTAAACCTCTCTCTACTAAGAGCCAGACAACTTCATCTCCAGTTGTTGATCTCCAGAATTTACACAAAATTTTATTCTGCATTTGAATGTGATATAGGCTGGTTTTCACATCAAAGAGGAAATTCAAGGGCTCAAGCTCCTGCAAACTGCCCCAGGATATCAAAGCCCTTTAAGAGTACACTTTTGATTGTACATACAGATGCATATGTACTCATTTTGTGGCCGGTCACCAGTGGTGTTCCCCAGAGTTCAGTATTGAGGCCAGTTCTGTTTGATACCTTCATCAATGATCTGGACAAGGGAATTGAGTACATCCTCAAGCAGTTTGTAGAGGACATCAAGCTGGGCTGAGGGACTGTTGATCTGCTGGAGGGCAGGAAAGTTCTAGAGCAATCTTGACAGGCTGGTTTGATGGTCCAAGGCCAGTTATATGAAGTTCAACATGAAAAAGTGCTAGGTCCCGCCCTTGGGTCCCAAAACCCCAAATGCAATGCTCTTCATGCAGCACCATTCAATCCCCATCACTCTATTTTGCACGGAAGCAACAGAGAGGTTACCTAATGCTGCTGTGTCACCAGCTAACATGTATAGGGCCTCAATCTACCCACTCCAATTTTTCTTTGTGGCTTTTATTTAATGGTTTTCTAAGGAAAAATATTATTTTTTAAAACACAGGAAAGAAATATTACTTTTTACTGGGAATCTGTTATTTTTCATTCAAAAAAATCAAGCTAGATATGTTATTTGGGGTCATTTTGACACAGATCAGAGACGTCCTTATTTTAATTGGAACAAGTGTGTTTTACTGGCTCAGTTGGTTAGAGCATGGTGCTAATAACACCAAGTTTGTGAATTAGATCCCCATATAGGCCATTCAATTAAGAGTAGGACTTGATGATCCTCGTGGATCCCTTCCAATTCAGAATATTTCTACAGCAAAATTGAACTCAACAATTTTGGATATATGGTTTATGATTGCATCCTAGAAGTGTCCATTTCTTTCCCTTGACTATAAAAAGACTTAGTAATGATGACTGAAATATTGAGGTTCAGTTGAATTCTCCTGAGATATTTTTCATATTTTGAAAGAAAGCATGTATTGCAAATTTTTCCAACAAGATGTTTGTGCTTTCCAGTGTTTGCCCCATCCTTATACACAGAATGAAAATGTCAAAACATCCTGCAGCATAAAATATCTTTGTTTTACTTGTCACTAGTTATTAGTAAGAGAGGAGCCTCAGAAATCTGCCTAAAGTCTGAAGTATAAGGTACGATCACCTGAGTTTAAAGATCTTTATGAGATTTCCAATAGAAAATTACTGGAACTGCATGGCAGCTATTGGAGTGTCCACGTACTGGCACTCCAATAAATTAAGTTGCCAAACTTAAATTGCCAGGCATTTCTGCTGAAGCCTACTGCAATATATTAACCTTTTTTCATACTTCTAACAGAAAACAACAAGCACAAAGTAGGTATAATTCATGTTAAACTTTTAGCTACAGAAAATTATGTAAGATAACTTTTCAGCCCATTACAGCAATTAGGAAATAGTCCCATTTGTCTAACACACCCTCCTGTGCCTCTTTCCTTTCAGCTATGACCTTTTCTTAAGTGTTCTCCTCATGTCTTCCTCAGAACAAAACACTGTGTTCACATTTGAGGAAGCTGGTTTTTTTCTGAGTCAATCCCCCATATACTAACCACGCAGAGTTACTTTGATACATTTCTGTGTCAGATCACAAAAATATATTGTACATTTTTGTAGACATGTTACAAAAATAAAATTATTTCGGGTTCAAATGTAGAAAAAAATCTTAGCATATTCAAATGCAGTATCATGAGTATTCTTCTGAGGAAAAAAAAAATAAAAAAGGAGTAAATCACCTCTGTGTAATACCTAAGAAGATATAATTACGTTCAGAAAGAGTGAGAGAAAAAAGTTATATAGTCATGGATTATTACAGAGGTTTCTGTTACATATTGCATAACTGTGTCAGCCTTCATTCTCCACTGAGGCATTAATTCTATTCCATGGAAACCTTAAAATTCAGTTATGTTCTGAGCCAGAGTGAAAAACAAGCTTATTAAAATTCTCCATGGGAGGAAAACCCTGGAATCCTTTCACCAAGGTAGGTCAATGGTTTTGCTGAATCCAAAATCTCAAAAACTCCAGGGTTTCTGCTCCTGGCAGCAACCTTCTCCCTGAGTATTATGAGCTTATGGATACTTGAATGCATGATGTCAAATAACGTGATTTAGTACAGGAAGAACTCAGCACTTTTCCAAGCATCTAAGGTGAAAGTAAATAAAATTTACCCTGTTTCCAGAGGAACTTAGTAGAATATATTTGCTCCTTTTTTTTTTTTATGATGAATCAAAGAAATTATATTTAAATTGCCCAGATTTTTCCATCAGCTCTTTCTTAAAAGAATCTCTATGCCATGACTTCTGTCATATATCAAGCATGTTTCACAGTCTTTTAAATGAAACTTTATGTGGCTCAGAGAATTATTACTACCTATATGAGACAGAAGACTTTAAAATCAGCAAAAATTTATTCATAAAATAATTATTAATAAAATCATAGAAATATGGGCTGCAACAGACATCATTTAGTACAATTTCCCACTGAAAGTAGGGCTGTTATCAATACTAAAAAGATCGCTTTTAATTTGAATCTTTTCTGAGTGTCAGAGATGTGAACTTTATAAATCATAAAATCTTAATAAGGAAACCAACATGGACTTCCAACTTCTCACATATCAGCAGCATTCTCAAACCATTTTTTCTGGCATTATCCTCTCAGGGACAAAACACAAGTGCCAACATCGCTAGCAAATATTAATTCCTTTCTAAAAATGCACACATTACAGAACATAACATTAAAAATATATGAAAGATCATTTAATGTATGTTTATATGCAGCATAAATTCTTACTTATTAAAATAATAAAAGATAAGCTAAATACTTTGTTGTCCTGTATTTATGTTTATTTTAAAGGTATTCTGTATTTCAGAAGGTGCAGTGGTTGCCACAGAAACTAATTTCTAGTCTATTGCAGAGTAAATAATTCCATAAATCTCACTTCATATCCAGTTCACAGGTATGATTTCCTTTTATTATTCAGATGGGAGAGGAGATGAAGATAAAATTTTTCCTTCCTAGGTATTTTTTTTTCCGTTTGTAGTTTTTCAGTTTGTCTAGCATTGTCTTTTAGAAAAACAGAAGTAATCAAGAAGAGAGGAACCCAGATCTTGTAGAAGTCCTTGTCTGAGCTAATGAATTCTTCATGAACTTATGGAAAATCATTTAGTTTTCAGAACTCCATTGGTTCTATATGTAGAACACAAATAAAGAACTTACTAAATGTAATTCTCAGTAGGTTGAGAAGCCAAAATAATTATTTTTGTAAACTGATTTAAAATACTGTAACTAAAGGTGTTGTATAAGCTCAAAGTACTTCTGCTATTCTGATCATTGCTAACATTTATTACTGTGCTGGGGTCAGTGAAGCTCATTTTTATAGAAAAGTTGTTACATGAATTTCACACTTCCTGGGACCTGTATATCATGTATCACACCCCAGTAATGTTTTAGCTTTCATCCATCATACAGTCTTGTACTCAGTAAAAAGGCCTGTGAGTGTTTCTTTGATACCCACCTGTGTTTACTATAAGGATGTAATTGGTGGAATTGCACTAAGAATTTCATCTTTATTGTTTTACATCCTTGTATGCTGTTGTGTTACTATCTGTGGAACACCACACATATTATCCATGTATCTAACAGAAAAATTACCTTTCTTTTGTGCTCAGTTTTTCTTTTCTTCCAGAACCGAAATTTTCACATTACCCTCTGCAGCCTCTCCTCTGCAACATCCATGCAGAGATGGAAAATAGAAATCCCAATTCTATCAATAGGACTAAAGCACACTGGAGCTAACAGATTCAGCTAAAACTGTGAAGGAAAACTGAGCCAGGGCTAGAAGAAAAATTACAGCTCCAGAGCCTACTTCCTCTGCTTAACTGATTTTCCTGGCAGGGCCTGACCACCACAGTAATAGGGAGGGAAGGTGTCAAACAGTGTCAGCTCTGGGTGTGGAACATGGCTGTGTCCAGCAACGTTATTTGTGGAGTTCACCACGGAGCCCATTCAAGACTTCTTCCAGTAGACACACATTTGAACTGTACACTGAGTAAATGGATTACTGTGAGGAAGAGAGGATGAGAAGTTAAGGAGTTTTTTGACACTCGAAAGGGAAAGAGGAAGGGGGAAAGACAAGGAAGTATGTGGAGAATTGGTGTTGCTGCATCTGCCAGGAATATGAGGGATACAGAAGAGGAAACACTGAGTGGTGCTGCTGGCAATGGATCCTTCACCAACCCTAGCAGCATATGTCCATCTGCATCAGGTCTCCTGGCTTTTCCTAGTGCTCTGACATAACAAAAACAGGCAGCAAGGCCAAGGCCATTTTGCTGTCCCCAGGGTTCTGCTGCCTTGGAGAGCTATCTACCTTGGTTGTGATGAGAGCCAGGCCAAGATTAAAAACAGCAAAGCTGCAGCCAGGGCAGTTTTGTGCAGTCATGTCAACATTAGAATCATAGAATATCCTGAGCTGGAAGGGACCACAAGGGTCATGGAAGTCCAACTCCTGGCCCTGCACAGGACAGCTCCAAGAATCACACCACGTACACTGTTGTATGCAACTCTTACAGACGTGATACAAAGAAGGACTACCAAGTATCTGTGAATATCAGGAAGGCCTCCACAAGGATTCAGACAGAGATGTCACTTTAAACACAAGCAAAAGTAGCTAGTGGATATAAAACTATATAACTGTATTTTTTCAAAATACTGCTCTCTCTTAGCTCAAATGAGCATATCAATGCCTCTAAATTCATCTTATATCAATGCCTCTAAATTCATCTTATAAATGATATAAAGAAGTATTTCCAAGTTTGGATTGAATGGAGACTTCTTTATTTTGATTGCTGCTAGAGCTAGATCTATGTCTGCCTTTTGTTTGTTCCCATGTATTCCCTACTGAAGTAAAAATTGCTTTTAATTTCAAAGGAAAGTGTAATTACTCAGATTTTAGGGATATCATACGTGCACTTGAGTCTGACAAGTGGTTTAACTTCTTCACTTTTGGCAACTATGTTGCAAAAAAAGCAAGTCTAAAATATAATTTTTGAGATCTCTCCAGCACTAAATCACACTGCTCAGTTCAGTGTTTCCAAGCAATATTATCATCCTTATACAGAATTTATAGACTTATTAGGAATAATCAGGGAAAGGAAGATTACCATCATCATATTTTCTGACTCATTATGTATTTATCCATACACTAATTCCATAGATAGCATATTTCGTTTTCTGATGTCAGTAAAGTACTCCTCATGTACTTAATCTGAAAACTTTGGCATTCTGGGAATGTCTTGTTTGTTTAGCCCTGAGGTTCTGAATGTTTAGGGTAAATAGCAAAGGAATCCAAATGCAGCATTTGGTTTCAAGGAAATACAAGAAAGAAAATTTTCACACAAGGAGATTTTATATCTAAGTCATTTCTATTCTTACAAGTCTTCAGACCCACATCAACATTTCAGAGCTTGCCTTAAACACATGCACCCTTGAGCAAAAGAACTATCACAAAACTGCAAAGCAGCTATAGCTGATATCCATCAATAATCTGCAGATTCTTAAGGTACCTCCTGTTTCTGTCTTTTTGCTATCCTACTCCATCCTCTACACTTTTAGAAAACTAGGTTGTTTAATTTTAATGCTGATGCAATGAATGTACATTTGGGAAGAAAGCATTGGACTGAATCATACAGCTTATAAGACTTTATATAACATGATACAGTATAACTTAAACTAAGTCACACTAAAGAAGGTGAGCAATTGAAAGGTATTTTAGAGCTCCCTAGCCCTTTTCTTAAATTAAGCTTCACACTTAAAGGCATCCAAAATCATGAGATTCAAGGAAATGTTTCCTCCATGTCCATTTTAAGACTGCAGAGGCCTGTAAAAATACTATTTAATTTGGCAGATTTTCTCATACATCATTTCAGTTACTCAAAAATCCAGGCAAAAATGTCAAAATGAATGAATTTCTTGATATGTACAAAGTATAAGGTATAAAATGAAAATCAGAATTGCAATCAGATGAAGCAAAAATTTTTACCCCTGACTTTGTAAACTAGAGAAATTTGATTTTGGGCTGCTTTCTGGCATCTGATATCCTGCAAAATTCAGAATACATACCAATTTTCACAAAATAATTTTATTGACATGGGGGAGGAGATGAATTGTCTTTTTGCTATATGTTCTAATATTTTAAATGCACTATTGTGTTCAGTTAACTGACTAAAATGTCCAACATCATTTAATATTGTATCTGCACTGATTTTGGGTTGTTGTTTTGGGGGTTTTATTTGGTTGGTTGGTTTTTAATTCAACACTTTTTGTTGCAGAACAATGTTAATTCATTGTAAAATTCTTCACTCATCTTTCATACAGTATTTCAGTAACACCTGAAAAACTGTTCACAAGGAGTTAAATAATAAGATTCTGCTTCCTACTGACAACAGAAAACACAATAGAACTTGATATCTGGTCTTCATTGTAGGAAGCAGTTCTGTGGTAAAATAAAGGGCAAGAAGGCCATGACTGAAGGAAAGGAAGCATTTACTGAGATAGGTAACATTTAGGGCATTTAGAAAGGTTTGTTTCCCCTGGAAATGACATGCACTGTATATGGCTTTTATAGACTTCCCTGAAAAGTCCATAAAACAATATAGTTTAAATTATGGGTCATTATTGTTTAATTTTGCTCATAGATAACCTAAATGTCTAAAGCATGTTTGTGTTGTTTTTGTTTTTTTTTCAAGAAATTCTGATCGATGACATTGATTTTGAGGACACAATATATCAGTGTTAAACTCCAATCTCCTTCTTAATGCACAGTTGCCATGCATATTAAATAAATAAACTCAGAACACATTACCCCACATAGCTTCATTGCCTCAATTAATCAAACAGTTCAATGTCTCTAATTAACATTAGTGTATTATCTGGTTTTAGGACAGGGTAATCATTTTCATCTGACTCACAAATTGCAGACAGGAGCACATTAATGCTGATCCCACTTTAAAACTCCAACTTCCCTCCAAGAGAGAAGTCATGCCAATCAGCTACAGGTTCAAAAGCTCCACTTCAACTACAATTACAAGAGTATATATATATACACATTAAAAATAAAATGGCATAAAAATTCAAAACCAGTCAAAGACAATATCCATTATGCTCACGTTAATATGCACAGGATATACACAACTGGGGTTTTCTTTGTAGTTAAAAAGTTCTGTAAAGCAGGAGAGATCTAATACAGTTTTTATCCAGCAGCACTGACATTTTTTTAACCAAAAATGTCCCAAGTAATATATTTCTGTAAAATCTGCTACTGAAATTATAGCTGGTCCATCAAGAAATCATTTTCTCCATCCAGCTGTGTTTTCACTCTTTGTGGCCTCTCCTTAGTCATTCCCCTTCAGACAAGTACAGGTAGAGCTTTACTCCATTTACCAAGTCCCATCAGTCTTAAAACTCTGGTCATCCTTTTGCATAGATAGCAGCTTCCTTGAACATATAGGACATAGTTTTGTCTGCTTAAAGTGTTTCAGTTCCTACATTTAAATGTGCCATCAGGAAAAGCACATGGATTTCACTACATAGCATAGCTTGGGGGATAATCGTAGTAAATTTGTCAGCTTTATTATGATTCCTATGTTATCCTATTTTTTTTAATCTAAGTTTATTTTTTACCTGTGATTCTGTATTGTCCTTGCTCAACTTAAAAAGAGCTTCTTACTCCTGTCTAGATTCAGACTCCAACATCCCCTTCGAGGTTCCTGTTCAGCAGAAACACAAGATCCCATAAAATATTTTTGTCTGTATGAAGAGGACAAAACAGGGAGAGAATTTTGTGAAGCTGTTATATAAAGTCATGGTACATAAACTCTAAGAGTAAACAATTATTGTTACTATAAAGAGAAACGTGTTAAGGAGTTTTTCAATACTAATGGTGAAACTTTGCTTGTACTCATAACCTCTCTTGTGGTTTGTTGTGGTCTTGGGCAGAGAGCAGGATATCTTGATTTATTAAAATTTTTCTATTGCCTTTTTNTTTTTTTAAAATTCTGCTACTGATGCATGCCTCCAAAATCTGACTCAAGGGAGCCTACTGAATTCTAAATTTTTATTATTCCTCAATAGATGTGATAGTAGTGATTCCCCATACTACATAGTTTCCTGTTCATGAACAGTTTTTTGTGCATTCCTTTCATTTTCCTTCCCAGTGCCCCACACTTACTAGAACTTCAGTTGTTCTAGTTGTTGATTCAGCTACCCAAAGTAGAGAGCCTGGATAAAAACATGATAACTGACTTATTCTTTCTGGAATAGCTACATAGATGACATATGAGATAACAGCCCAGGTTTGCCTGGAATGCTGCTTTATCTGCCTATTTATCTACTCCCAGACCTCCAGCTGTGATGCTTCTATATAGATATTGGCAAAAATCTTTCAAACAAATGACTGTCTGAAACATCAGGTATTTTTCATGACCTTTTCTGTTTTCTCTGTGTTTTGCTTTTATATGTGTATCACTCACTACTCCAAAACACAGCACCAGGTCTAGTTAGCTAATGGTTTAAAACACTTTCCACCCCAGACAGACTTGGACAGATTCTTGGGAAAATTTCCATGAATTTATATTCTCACTTCCCTGAGTACTATGGTTTGATAACTTTTACCTCCATTCCATCAACTTTTATTAGTTGCTATCATACAGGCAAATCACATCTCATCTCAGTAGCTACAATATTCATAGGAGACAGTACTGAAATGAACTGCAACTGCATCAAGATTTATAAGTGCTTGTAGAATTTTTTCCAGGATTCTTATTAGATTGTCAATTGTTAGGTGAATGACTAAGCCTACGTTTTCTGCTTCCTCCTGCTGAAGCTCTTACATTCTCACTCAATTGTCTTATCTTAGAACTGGGTGACTGCTCTGAATAAAGGTCAATATTTCATGTTTGTAACTGTCTTGCAGCAGATAATTGAATTATACTGTGGATTTCATTAGTGTGAGCCAAAGGAGTCCTGAGTAACATGAGTGCATTCGTTAAAGTTTGTGCTGGTTTTGACTGAGATAGGGTAATTTTCTTCAGAGTGGCTGGTATAGGGCTGTGCTTTGGTTTTGAGCTGAAATCACTGGATTTGTGGTGAGCACATCAGTATTGCAGTTACTGCTGGGCAGTGTTTACACAGAATCAAGGCATCTTCTGCTCCTCATAGTGCTCCACCAGCGAGGGGGCTGGGGGTGCTCATGAAAGTGGAAAGGGGCATACCTGAGTCAGCTGATCCCAACTGACCAAAGGGACATTTCATACCATAAAACATCATACTGGGTGTGTAAATCTGGAGAAGAGGGAAGGAAGGGACATACAGGGTGGTAATGTTTGCCTTCCCAAATCACTGTTAGATATGATGAAGCCCTGGTTTTCTGGGAACGGCTGAACAGCTGTCTGCCCGTTGGAAGTGGTGAATGAATGCCTTGTTTTGCTTTGCTTTGTGTGTATGGTTTCTGCTTTATCTACTAAGTTGCACTTATCACAACCCATGAGTTTTCTTTCTTTCTGGTTCCCTTTCCCTTCATAAAAATGGGGAGTCTGTTAGCAGCTGTGGGGTTCTTAGCTGCCAGGTGGAGCTAAACCACAACAAAGTCCTAATAACTTATGGCTCTCTTTCTAAAGCATCTGGGCAAACTGAGCAATTTATAACTAATTTAAGTTATGGCACAATATATTTTGACTCAAAAATAGGACCCAACTTGAGGGGAACTGTAAAAGTGATGTTCTGAGTCCTATCTTATTGTGACCACTCTCTACTTTCTTTCTGGGAAACAACATAATCAGTTGTCAGCTTCTTGTGCACTTGACGTATCATGTCAGGATAACCATGTTCATAATGCATTTTTGCTAAAAGGTAGTGCAGAAGTTTTCAGCATTGTGGGAACACCTTGAGATTATTAGAAGCTTTAGAAGACATTTACCATACAATTTACAGAATACAATAGTCTATTTAATACCAACAAACATTGTCATTACCTGTTTTTCACCTTGGGAATCTGTTGCTAGCATTTAGACCAAAAACTGTAAGACACACTAGTGAGTACATCAAAAGGGTACACATTGTACATATAGAAATGTACAAAAGACAGCTGAAACTGTGGCTGCTAAATGCAACAGCCTCTACCATGCCAAGTCCACAGCTGTAGTTGTTAGCTTTTGCTGCTTCCCAATGGTCTGGTGGCATGTTTCAATACTTCTAATGGTAGTTTTGACTTCAGGTTGAACTCTGACATTCTCTATGTAATGCTGATATCCAAAAAATTGTAAGGTGCTTGTTTCCTTTACCTACTCCGCTTTGCAAAACTCTTCCCAGGACTTTATACTGATAACTTTTGTACTTTTACCAATATCACAAGAGACTCTCAATTCTTTTGTGCTTCAAATACTGCATCAAAGGAGATTGCCTGGCTTTTAAATGCTTACCACAGTTTTGTTCACTGTAGGGAACAAGTCAGAGTCATACTGGAAAGATAACTCCTAATCCACTGAACTACACATAATTTCCATTTTTCTCAAAACTTCTACTTATCTATTTCACGCAACTTCAAAGATGACCTAATGTCTCAAGCTTTAATTTCTGCCAGTTTGTAGCAACTGCAGAGTTCTTTTAAAATCAGAATTGTTAAAATGTTTGTCTATATTAACAACAAATTATAGACATTTAAAACTTATGCATGCTGCTAGTCAGACATTTCAGTGACAGGTAAGAATCACTACCCAAAAGATCTTACTTCCTGTACTGACCTTCATTGGTTTTGTTTGTAGATTTACTTCACATTTTGTGATCTAAAGAATGCTTATGTACCTGGAATCAAGCAATAATATATATTGCAAAACACAGCTAGAGTTTATCTGGTCCAACAATCTAGTTATTTGGACAAAGTAGGTCTAACTTCATATCTAAAGGTTGCTTGCAGTTTTTCTCTAGTCAGTCTATGAAAATATCCAAAGAGAATTCACAACCTCTCTGGGAAATAACCAAGCTCATCACTCAAATAGAAACTCACTCCAAGAAATAGGTTTGACAAGAATATTGAGTGATTACATTCTATTCAATTTTCTCAGTGAAAACCATGTGATGATCCTGGATATACTTTCATAAAGGAATAAATAAAACACTGTCATAGGGTAACAAAGGGCAGACTTGGGATGAGGAAGACAGGTTCACAAATCACTGAAAGTGGACTAATTTCAAAGATGTTACAAGGTATTAAATACAGAACAACATATTCTCTGCCATGGCCGATAATTGAATGCATATGGGTGAAATGGATACTAGGAAAACCATATATTAGCAAAATAATGTGTCGTTTTAGGTTAAGACCAATATATTACAGTCAACCTGCTTTCTTCCACATCTTGTGTTGGGGCTGAATATGTCAACAAGATCACCAAACTTTTCACTCTCAGGCTGTCATCTGGAAATATTCATGTAGCAAGCAAATATCAAAGCAATGGCCCCAGCTTTAGAGTCAAAATTATACTCCTTTATCTACAAAAATGAGTGGAGGATAAAACCACCCAGCATTATATTTGCCAATATAATTTGAAGTGTAGGAAGAAAAAAGATGATCAAGCTTCTTTCCATCTTACAGTTTTACACTTTTTGCATCAGAAACATGGTCTAATGAACTGTGATACAGTGACTCTTATTACGTTTTAATGCCAATAAAAAATATCAGTTGATTCAGTAGCTGACAGCATACAATTACATTTCTACCTATAAGTAACTTCTCTAAAAACTTCCTTGTAAGCAGAGGTAAATTATTTCACTACTACAAGAAAAAAAAATCTAATTTTCTCTTCTAATTTCCTGACAGTATTAGAGGAAAGTATTTATAATTCTGCAATATGGTTCTGCAGAATTAGAAGGAAAAAAGAGCTGTTGCTGCTGAACTTTTAGATCATACATCCAGTAAAAACCTCTTTAAAAATAGCAAGCAGCATTAATGAGATAAAAAATAAAGATAGAATGAGTTGCAAATTGTTTTTGTAAATCTCTAAATGTAACTTGAATGAGTATGCAGTTTCATTCATCAGATAAACTTATGTAATACCTTGTTTTCTAAATGGTCTATAAAACAAATGCCTGACCACAGTATCTAAAAAAACAAACCCAGAAGAGAGTTATTTACTAGAAAAAAAAGTACCAATTTGTACAGTATTGCTTATTTAGTTGGTCATAAATCATCCACAGAGGAACTTCATATTCATGACATGTTTTTAAGATGCTCTTTTATAAACAGATATCTCTTCCCACTCTGGGGAGCTAACTGGAATCTTTATGTGTATCATGTGCTTCCATGAAGGCAAACCAAGACATTGGTTGCATTTTTTAACTATGGAAGTCTTATAAAATAATTAACAGGCAGTTATTACTTATAAATCTTGGCTATAAAATCTTAGTTATGACTTCTGTTGTGTAAACTTCATAGACACCTTTCATAAGATAATAAGCTGGACATGTTGATGTTTTCAATTCACTCTATCCAATTTCTGATGAAATTTTGTTCATCTCAACCTCCTGGAAGAGCCAATGACAATTTTCAGTTTATAAAAACATCTACAAAGGATACCAGAGAAGGTGTAGATGCATTTTAATATCTGTAGATGAAGGAGAATACTTCAAAATGATATTACTGGTTAAGAATTAATAAAGCTGTTCCACATCCAAATGACAATGCTGTTATCTGAGTTACTTACTGGTTGATTTAGACATCTTGCTACATGTTTATTTTATTTAAAAGTTTAAAGCATTGAAGATAAGTTGTCTACGAAAATTCACTTTTTAAGAACCTGAAATTACAGTGACAAAGAAAAATGAAGCATATTTGAAATAATTTGAATTAGGGAAGAAAAATATGATTGATTTTTTTACAAGAGAATATAGAATGCATAAACCTGGGCAATGAAGGTGTTTGTGTACTTACAATGTGCCCATGAGAAGTATTTCTATATCATAGATTAAGATTTTATTGGAATTTGAAATAGGCTGATTCTATTTGGCTTTACTCTTAAAACAACACCGAGGTGGAATCAGTTCTAGAGTTTTTAAAATATTTTATTTTTCTCTTTTATGGAAGAAAAGTATTTTAGAAAGGAAAAAGTGTATTATTTATAACACTAGAGTAGATTACTGCAGAAAAGGCATTTGAATGAGTTATGGAACAGTTGAAATAATATTGAGAAATGAACTGAAAATTTCTTTTTGGCCAGTAATGATATTAATAACAGTTGTGATACTACAAAAAAAACCCCAAACTCTTCTGGAGAACCATGTGGAATAAAAAGTACAGTATTTACCATCTGAACCAAAGAGTGTTATATTTATCACTGAACAAAATACTATATCAAGAAGCAAATGCAAAGAGCCTTACAGTAAGTGCAAGACATTTGTCAAGAGTTTGGTTTGCTCTGTCAGTCATAAAGAGTGATGAGAAAATAAACCTGTTTCAGGCATGGTCATCTGATTTCCTTCTCTTTCTTGTACCCTTAGAGCTTCTAGATTATTTGGTAAATCCCACCCCTTCCCTGCACACATACACTCATTTCTGAATATCTTAAGGAGAAGGAAATAACATCTGCCCCAAATAACCAGGCTGGGAAATGTATTATTCAATTTCCTGAGACCTCAGCTTCTCTGATAAGGCTCTGATTACTGGGCAGTGTTGGTCAGAGTTGCCTGGCACAATGGCACAACAGAGCTTCCACTACAAAAATGTGTTCACAGAAGGTCTAAAAGCAGAAAGATTTCAAGGAGTCAGTCCCATTCCCCACTAGCATGCCAGGCACAAAAGGATCCAAGGCAGGAGAGCCCCTAACAGTCCAGGCCAGGAAGAGAGAGTTTCAGACCTGCAAACCCCCACAGATCCCTAACAGGTGAAGGTCTCCATTCCTCTCAATAGTGACTTGTCCATACAACTTTGACAGTAGCATCCTCTCACTCTCCAAAGGCAGGAGAAAGAGAACGCCAAACATTAACAAATTCAGTGATGAATTCGAAGTTAAAATTGAAATCATTCAGCTGGTTAGTTAAATTTTTATTACTCATTGTGGAAGATTCTAAGTGCTAACTTTATGCTAAGTGTCTCTGAAAGGCAGCTAAGGTAAAAAAACTACCCATTGACTCTGACAGAGTTTCCAGAACTCAAAATTGTTACTGAAGTATTCCTTTGGAAAGAGCTATTCTAATAGCCTGAAGTTTGAGAGAACTTTAAGATATTAACCATGAACAAAGGAAGGAGCTCTGAAAGTAGAAGGTGCTGATGGTGATCAGTTCTTTTGCAGTTAAACACATTACCTACTCTGGAGGAGTCAAGGTTCAAAATAATGAAGCTTATGATGGCCCTAACAAAAGAGAAAACTTTTAAGATACAGAAGTCATAATGTTGTCATTTGTAATTTTATTTGTAAATTATCCACAATACTATATAATTGATTTGCTTGGAAATCTACACATAATGAAAATTTCCTGGCTCTCTTTTTAGCAGCTTTTCCCTTATCAACTTGTCAGAAATGTAGGTATGGAACATTTAATAATGATAAAAGTGATTCTTTGCATAATATTCCTATGCTACAAAGAGAGACCTCAGATTTGACCCTCCTCTTCTCCCTCTTCTTCAATATTTTGTATTCTCTTTTATCTCTTTTCTATTTGTGTCTGTGATCAGCACTTTATCTCTTTGTCAGATCCTTCTGAGGCTGCTGAAACTTTTTTTCCTGAGTAACAGACTGAAAATGACTTGAGACTTTCCCCAACTAAGCACACATTTAGATGCTGGAATCTTGTGAACATTATGCTTGTCAGATTTGCTTGTCAGATATTATCCTCATCAAACATATACTCTCTCACAGAGTTAATCCTCAGTAACTCACTAAAGAGTTTAGTCCATATATTTCAAACTGATTTCTCTCTTATTAAAAGAAAGAGAGAAAACAAGAGATTTCCTACTGCTCATCTCTTCCCCCACTATATTTCTGTCTTCTACTCCATCAGTTTTAAAAGAAAAGGATTCCTAGGATGTTGATTTAATCTATTTGATAGAAATATGTGTATTGTGAGGATGCATTTGGTCTAGCTGGGATAGAGTTGGCTTTCTTCAGAGCAGCTTTTGTGGTGCTGGCTTAGATTTAGGGCCAAAACAAGACAGATAGAAAACCAGTTTAGCTTTTGCTAGACAGCATTTGTACCAAGACTCTCACTGTTTCAGTCTGCCCTACCACAGTGAATAGGATGGGGCTCATGCAGGTGATTGCAAGGGAACATATGACACACAAATTAAGCAGAGATATTACATGCTATATAATGGCAGGTTAAGCAATAAAAGGGAAAAGAAGGGAGTTTAGGGAGGTAACCCATCTTTTACCTAGGAACAGGCTAGGTGTTAGTTGATTTTACTCTTTTTCCCCTCTTCCCTCTCCCATTGAGGGTGAGGGAGTGACCTGTGTGGTGCTGAGCTGCCCACCTGTGTTAAACCACAACAGGGGGATCAGGAGAAAGAAGGCTGGCTGAGATCTGGAGATTCCCTGCATTTAATGGCATAGGAAAGGAATATATTTAAATATGCAATTAAAGGAAGCAAACAACAACTATTTCAGTAACGCAGCCGTGATGGAAATTTCTCATTTCTGTCCAGCCTGCAAGGGGACTTGTTTTCTTGTTGAACTCTGTCAGAAAAAAATTAAGGAATAGTGTTGACCCTATGGTCACATGTACTTTGTTCTTTCCTCTTTTATCTAGAGAAAATAATAACGTGTAATGCTAATGAATAAAAATTTCAACCTTTTAAAATTTTGGTTTGTGTTTTAAAAATGAGACAGAGTGACAGCTACATGGGAATTTATGCTGTATCCTGAAGGCATTTTCATAACCAACAACAATTTAAAGAGAACAGAACTTACAATAGTAAATTTGATTAGAATTTTGTTAATTTAATGAGAAAAACTAGCAGATGACATGCAGTCTTCCTGACTGGGTTCTATGAACATGCCAATACAATTCCAAATTTCCTACGTTACACACGTAAAATTCATTTCTATAAGCAGTCAACAACATGCATTTGACTTTAGCTCCTCTGGCATGCTCTCCTAGTAGTATTCTCATCTCATGTGACTAAGAAGGCCAATGGCATCCTGGCCTGTAACAAAAAAATTCTATGGCCAGCAGGACCAGGGCAGAGACCATCCCACTGTACTCAATATCAGTGAGGTCACACCTCAAATCTTGTGTTCAGTTTTGAGTCACTCACTGCAAGAAAGTTCTTGAGATATTGGAGCGCACAGATTATATAAGGAACAACTGAGGGAGTTGGGGTTGTTCAGCCAGGAGAAAAGGAGGCTCAGGGGACACCTGCTTGTCCTCTACAGCTGCCTGAAAGGAGGGTGTAGCCAGGTGGGGATATCAAGCGACAGGATGAAGGTTACGCCAGAGGAGGTTTAGACTGGATATCAGGAATAATTTCATCACCCAAAGGGTGGTCAGGCTGCCCAGGGAAGTGGTGGAATCACTGTCCATGGAAGTGCTCCAAAGGTGTGTGAACATGGTACTTGGGGATGTGGTTTTGTGGTGAACACAACAATGCTGGGTTAATGGTTTGGCTTGATATATTAAAGGTCTTTTCCAAACTTATTAATTCTATGATTCTGTGATTTTACACATTTTGACAAAAACTCCTCTCTCCGTCATGCTATGGACAATCAAAAAATGCTCTCCTAGGAACTGTATTCAATAGATTCTTTACAGGTGAAAGTCTCTATCAATAGACTTTTTTATACAGCTATTACTCAATTTCAAGAGTGCATCCATATTGACAACTCTGCAACAAGGTGAAAACAATAGACAAGTTGGATTGTATCTCTTTTCCACAATGTTCAATTCCTACCAGCAGTTAAATATCTAGTTATTATTTTGTTTTCAATATCTTAAAGCATGTATCAAATGTTCCTTCATGAAACAATTTCCTCCTCTTCACATTCCTGGCTCAGTGCATTAATATATGCATAATAATTTGGATACATAGATAATATGTTAATTTGTGTACTATACATGCATTAATGCACACATTACCATTTCTACTGAAAGCTAAGCTACAACGTAATACAAATGTAATTGTCTTCATAAAACAATAACAGAAACAGAAAAAAGCCGAGGACCATTGACACTGTGATCAGCACTTTCAAGGTAAATAATAATTTGTAACAGACAGATTTACAACATCTTCAGTAAAAGAAAAAAAAAGAGAAAAAATTCCAAAGACCCATTCTACTCTTACTCAGCACCTTGTTGGTCACATGAGACAGCGATGATATCGTCATTACATGTAATAAAAGCACTAAGTGTTGGGTTTTGTACAATATAAAGTAAACATCATTAATACATATTTATAATGCTGGATATTAGCTCACTCATCTGAGTACTCCTTTAAATTCAGGGCAGTTATTTTCTGAAATTACTTTTTACCTACCAGAAAGCATTTGTGGAGTCTAGATTCCAGAGAGGAACTATGGCTATTTTGTCCTCTCCCTCCGTCTCTTATCTTCTGTTCCTGCTCTTCGAATTGTATTTCATTCTTTCAGATGTGTCAGGACTATTTTGTTTTAAATTACTCAATTTTCACTTTTTTTTTTTTTAATCACATGGAATTAGACAGATGATTTACAATTACATGTACTGGAAGAGATCTAATTCTGAAGAGGAATCATCAGTAAAATAAACTTTTATACTTACTCTATACAAAACTAATTTAGTTAATGAAGAATCCAATAGACAAAATCTTTCTTTAAAACCATTAGATGTCAACCTTCAGGTCTCATACAGATCAAAACTCCACAATTTTAATGGAGCATGTTGCCTTCAAAGTCTCTAAAAAAGGTGCTGTTATTACATTTGCACACAGGCATTCATTTTTGTTTTGCTGCATTTTTATTAATACAGGGATGATTTGTTGTTAAGAATTCTACTTATACGTTCTTTTGTAGATGGTAGATATTTTATTACAAAATTATCTAGAGTCCTGTTTCGGTGAAATGTCTCAGTTGATGTGTCTGGACATCATTTGCCTGGAGATTTCTCAAGATGGAAGAACTACCAGGTCTTTATTTCCGAGGCAGTTAACTAAGAGAAAGGAATTGCTATGTTGAACTTCTCCGTGCTCACCTAAACAATAACATCAGTATGCAAATAGAATTAACTTCCTAAATTATAGAATTTGAAGACCGAGTCTGGTCACAGTGTACATAGCTCATTTTCAGCTGTGACCTTAGAGAGAAATCAAGTTGTTTCTTCCTTTTTATCTACCAGATAAAGAAAAGAATCTGAAGGAGCTCTGTCCATCTGGTTTGATTTTTAAGAAATCCAAATAACCACAAGAAGCAGATTGGTTTTATGCTGACTTTGTCCAATTATTCCTGGTTGGGAAAACAATGGTGGTCCAACATGCAGCTAAAAAGAGAGCTATACTATTTCAGTTTAAAGAGTGGAAGAATACTTTATTTTGTCCTATCTGTATTTCAGAAATGTGTTCTGAAATATAAATATGAAACATTCTTTGAATGTATTACTTTCAATCAAGTTTTGCCTTGTAATATCAAATTCCTTGCTGAATAGACAATTTCAGTTCTTAGGCAGAACTCGATGGTGTCGTCTGCATTTACAGAATAATGGATTACTCACTCATCAATGACCAGCCTCATTCATGTTCATTTAATGTCAAGTTAAAAGCAAGTTTTCCAGATAAGTGGAAGCTGCAACTGCCAGAGCTGAAAATCCTGGGAGCATTACACACCAAGTGTTACCACAAGACTCCCTGCCAAAAACAGTGCAATATTTGTGTTCATTCATATCCGTTAGAAGCTAAACACAGAGCACAGCAAATTCTTATTCCTCAGAGAACATTACCTCATCAATTATTTCTAGGAGACTTTCATATCAGTTACATTTTGTGTCCATCAAGATTCTTAAATTAAAAAGATCCAGATAATCTGTGGACACAGCCAAACTGAGACTAGCTGCTCATGAATATATTACTTAATAGTCATCCCTCTCCAGCAACTACTTTGCTTTTGTTATGCAGCTTAGGTATCTGTGCTATAATCTATTGGATAGCAACACACATTCAGGAATACACTAGTGGATCATTAGAGAATATTAAACACAAGAGTAACCAAGCTCAGTAAATGAACTGGCCCAGATTTTCCTTTCATAGCTTAATTTGGATAAGCACTAAAAGTAGTTCAAGGAGAAAGAAGCTGTAGTTTCCACAATACCGCAGTAGATTAAATTGCTTCAGATGATTGAATATACATGAAAATTCTCAAAAAGGAGAAAATTAGGTGCTGTATGAGACATGCTTTTTAATTTCTAAGCATGGTGAAACTTTTTAACCCTGAAAATTTGCTGTAAAGGACATTAAAGTCATAGGGTAGATGTGCAAGTAAGCCATAAAAGAGCTTCCCCTACTGTAACTCCTTGAAGGAAGTGTAACAGCAAAATTTACACATTCTTGCACAAATTAGCACAATGGCTTTCTTTGGGTTGCTGGGCAAATAAGATGTGATGAGTTCCCACAAAGAAAAATGCGAAGTTCTACATCTGAAATAGGATAAACCCAAGCAAGGGAAGCAGCACAGAGTTGTATCAACAAAACTACAGCCTGCTTGAGTAAGGTTGGTTGCATGTGAGTAGCTTTGCAAATGTTCCACAGGAGACTTCTTCTAAGCCTGTGCTTCGCTATATTTCATTTTCACAGTGTTTATCATAGTAGGATGAGGAGCTAGTAGTATTTTCTTCCAGAACGGAGGCTGTGTCTTCCCCTCGGAGCTTTCATCCTGCTCTTGGCTGTGTGACATGGCATCAGTTCAATCCCAGGAAAGCAAAGGATCACACTTGTAATTGCTAAGATGGAAAAGAAGAATGCTTCCCTCCAGAGAGTTCAGTTTTTCTCTCCTAGACTCACATTCAGATTTTATTTGTTTTTCAAAATGGCTGTGATGATTCTTATTAGTCATCATATAATGCAACATCAAGGGACATAGGAAATTAATTTTCATTGTCAGAAAAATGAATGAATTAGGTAGCTGTGAAATCAGTAAGGAGAGACTGGCTCATAAATTATTTTTATGAGAACAATCATGCACTGATCCAATAGCCAGACTGAAGTTATGTAGGTGATAGAGAAAAAAACTCACCTGCATCCACCAAAGTTGTTATATGGTGAGTGTGGCATCAACAGATGCCTGAGCAGCTTCATTAATTCTTCTTACAAAAGTGCATAGATTGTCACAGCTCTATTGCAGAGACCAGCATATCCAAGGTGTTCTGACTCCTCTGTGACTCACTGAATATTCTTCTTCTGTTGTCAGAGCAGAGATTGCTCCCTTCCAGAATTTGTAAACTCTGTGGAAGAGGCATATGTCAAAAAGACCTAAAGTCACATTAGGCTCTCATTTCTACCTTTAGTCCTCTTGGTATAGCCCAGCAAAAACATAAAAGAATTTCTTAAAAAAGAGAAAATATTTGGACTTTGAATACCAGTAGGTTCAAATGCAAGGCAAAGCTTTAGATGAGCAAGTAGATGACATCTGAGTGCAAAGATCCCCAAAGAAATCTCCATGGTATTAACAGAACACATTTCAGTGCTCAAATCTTTTTGTCATCTTGTATAGCCCTCACCACTTTGAGTGATACATCTAGAAGTCAACATTTTATGTTTAGTAAAACAGTTTTAAGTTCTTCAGAGGTTTTCATACCACTCAGCTCAGCATACACAATAAACGCATTTACATAAAGAGACCAGTCTCCCTTTAGAGCTAAGAGAAAGGAGGTCTCAGAAATCTCGGTTTCTGAGACAAGAATTCACTCAAGGAGCCCATCAATCACCATGACTAGACTCCTTATGGATACATCACAAGTCAGTAACAACTGAGAAATATCTTATTTTGTATCAACAAAAAACGAAGCAATGGATCATTTCTGGGAATAGACCCGTCTTTGCTTTGAAAAATATAGCCCTCTGCAGTTTCACATTCCTCATTATCCTTGCAACTCTATCTAAACTTAGTAAAAATTCTAGTCTAGAAAGTCACATATTAAAATGTGCAACAAATATTTTGTATTTATAGATTTATGTAACACACTCACTAAAGCTGCCAGGAATCTCTGAAAAAAGAGCACCCCTTGTTAGAAGATTTGCATATATAGCAGTGGACTATTTAAGTTTGGAAACTCAGATCATTGTGTTGTTAAATACTCGTGCATCCAGATCATGAACCAAAGTCTACCTCTGGCTTAAAATAGACAGAGCTTTTCCCCAGTTTATTTCTGTAACTGAATGTAGTGTTTGACTTCATGCAATATTTGTCACAGGCTTTGTATGATCTCCAGCAGAAATATTTCTATGGCATCAATGTCAAAATAGTTGACTTCTACAGGCAAAATTATAAATTGGAAACTCACAAGTGCCTATACTTTAAACTGATTTCAACCATGCAGATAGGATACTGTAGAAAAAAAAAAAACAGCACACCATCTTCTGAGCTTTTTCTAAATTATGTATAATTAAACATGGATAGCCTTTTAAGGAATGCATTATTAATTTGTTAGGTAATCTATTTAACTAATGTTGGTAATAAAGACTTGCAACAATCTCATGTACATACAATATAATTATGTTAAACTCATCAGAATAATAGTTTTAAAGATCATTTTATAAGCAGCAGTGTGAAAATTGCTGGAGCAATAGGATTAGCTCAATAGCAACAGATCAGACAAACAGAGAAAACCTCCACAGGACATAGCAACAAGCTTATGCTATTGTTTCTGGAGACTTATCAGTGTGCCTCACTGATATCTAAGGCAGCAGAACTGTCAACTCTTTTGGAAGATGAGACTGTAAGATCTAGTAATGTATTTTGTATGAGGAGAGGATCCCCAGCCTCACACTTCCTCCTCAGAACTGCACCAAGTTTGGGGGTGGGGGAGGTAAGAAGTTTCAAACAGGAATGCTCATCTAGGATTTTCAGGAAATAGATTAGCACCTAGAATACCTGGGTAGTGCCGGCTTTTTTGAAGAAAAAAATCGGCTTAAATATGTTATTGTTACTTGTATAAATATACTAGATCAATCAAGAATCATAAAGTTCATGAAGTCTTTACGTAAAAACAAAAACTAT
>VXBB01013745.1:0-23920 GCA_013399915.1 Illadopsis cleaveri | reverse complement strand
TTACAAAAAAACAAAACCTATTTTTTTTTTTTTTTTTTTTTTTGTATTAATTTTTCTACACGTGACCTGCTCCTTAGACTTCAGTTCCAACATAAGCAAGGAGTGGACAAAAACCATGGCAAGGGTATAGTCAAACTGGTAACAGAGCTGACATGAAGAATTTACTACACAAAAAGGAAAATCTCACTAGGATTAAGGAAATAATCAATTTCGTAATATACATACAAACTCACAGTAGTTCTTAGTAAAGTCAAAATTTAAAGCAATACATTTTTTTTCTCCTTTTTAATTATATAACTTTTCATAATTCTCTAGACATTAGTTTTAGTTTCCTTGTCCTAGTCAACCCAAAGTCTGAAGAATACAGTTGAATTAAATATATGTATAAAGACTGCTTCTTCCATAAAACTGAATTCCAAATCTACCAGTGGCTGATTAGAGAAAGACTCCAGTTTTCAATGTGGGGAGATAAATATACATATATATATATATAGTTGTTTTTTGTTTGTTTGTTTGTTTTAATTAAAACTCCAAATATTAGTGGGGGTGTTTTGACTAATATGTCTTAAACCTATCAGCCATGAAGACACATAAGTAGTTCAGTAGCGGCATTTTGTCAAAATGAAGAGAATACTGTATTGGGTTGAGGCAAGGAGAGGAAGGAATGCAACAGTATTCCTGGAAATTTATAACAAATCCAAATCCTGAAAGTAGTTTAGGGTTACACGTAGCAAGGTCATAACTAAATCTTTTCAGGTTATACAATACCCAAATACATGGCTTTTATTTCTGAATTGCTTTGCAGATGTGATAGCTAGGTTGTTGTGCATTCACAGAGAAATAATTAGTTTTCTGATGTATGACATTTTATTCTGGACATAATTTTCTAGACAACTTCTTTCAGTACGTAAGTTTTGAAGCACAAAACTTGGTTTGTTTTTTTTTTTTAATGCCTAGTAAAAACTCAGACATTATGTGAAATTTAGGAATTTTAAGCACACTTTATTTCTGTCATGTGAGAAAGTCTAGAGTCAACACTGATTGATCTACCCCTCTATGAAAGACAGGATGGCCAGGGGGCAGGACATAAAAGTATGGACACTTTTAATAAATTTACTGGAATGTATTTCATTTTAGTTGTAGATAGTTGAAGTAAATAGAAGTTAAATACACGTATTACAGAATTTAAGCAGGTGCATATGCATCATTTTCTAGCCTTCAGAAAAAACATCCCCATAATGTACAAAGATCCTGATTCTGTAGTGCTTGCTGTACTATACACAGAAGAGTTCACCAAGATAAAAAGGTTTAAATTTTACATGCCATCTCTCATGATTCTTGCAAGCTGACTGAGAAGCAGAATTGAAACAGGGCATCACTATGAAACACTGCAAGCATCGTTTGAAGGAAATGTGTGCACAGCACTTAAGCTACCATTGATCTTTCCTTGCCCACTTTTATAAAAGAAGGGTATCAGGAACAGATACACTCTAGTAAAGCATTACAGCAAATACACTGGATCAGGCAGAGATTTTTCAAAGAAGGCAGAAAGTCATGACAACAGTTTGACCTTATCACAGTGTATCTTTCTCAATATAACTTTTTATGCCTTTGTATTTTCAGCTTTCTTTTACTTGTTTGTTTGTTGGGATTTTTAATTAACCTTCCACTAGCATGAAAGTTGCAGCATCTTTAATGCAGGCTCAGCAAGGGCCATATTTTTCAGGATCTGTTTGCTTATTTTGTTTCTTTCCTCTTGGAATAGGTTTGTTTGTTTGTTTGTTTTTAGTTTTTTTTCCATTTGTTTAGTTTTTGGGGTTTTGCTGAAAGGGAGAGAGTTGTGGAGTGGTGATTTGCTCTGCTTTGTTTTTCAAATGCAAAATTGTCCTCTGAAGCTTCAGGCCCAAACAGAAACTTATGAAGATTACTGACCTTTCGCATCAGTTTCTCAAGCACCAACAGTGTTAGGACACCAGCTTGCTGTGAGCTTTAACAAACCAAGAACTAGAAGCAACCTCAGGCTCTGATTTAGCAGATATCTTACACAAAAGTATTTGCCTTGGCCTTATCAAAACTCTGGTCTTTCACTAACATTTTACATAATAGAGTAGGTCTCTTTAGCAAAATTTAAAAAAAAAACCCACAAAAACCAAAAAACACCTAATTTTTGATTTGTTTTGTTTTGTTTTTTTTTCCAAGGAAATAATGAATTGTCCCACATAAGTATCCAGGTTGGCTACATTAGGATAAAGCATAATGTCTCTGCAGATGTTTGGGGTTATCTATACTCTCCTAATCTGATTTCCATGATGATTTATGCTTACAGTTCCCACATTGCCAGCTGTGCCTTGAGACCTTCACACAAAAAGGAGAGTAAGGAGATGATGCCTTGCATTGGTCTAAACTGTGAAAACACAATTTATCTTTCTTTCCACACACTATTCACAGATATGAAATCTATGCTGTACTCTACGCACAGCATGAAGAAGCAAGATACTAGACATCTAGCAAGGTCTGAACACAAATCAGTTTTTTTATTCCAGAAATATTAAAACCAAATTATTCCTGAGTCTGGAGTGCTGACAAACAGGAACACTGCCGGAATTTGAGACAGACCTTTGTGAAGGTTGGCAAAAGAATTCTGGGGTGTTTTATGCCAGTGCCAAAAGATCTAGGATCTCATCAGATATAATCTGCCACCTCTTCTGACAGTGCAGTGTTGTGTTCTTCAAGATACACAGAACTGTCTGAAATACCTACAGTTCTTTAAGACTAACAGTTGCACAGTACATTGATAACACTTTTATTACTACAATTACCCTAATCTAAAAATCACAAAATGGTTGAGTGTGGAAAAAAAATTCCTTAAATTGCCTAGTCCTATGCTCATGCTCAAAGAAGTGTACAGTGCAACTGGTTTCTTAGAGCCTGTCTGGTCAGGTTCTGACCTTCTCCAAGGGTGGACACTTTGTAAGCTTTCTGGAAAACTTGTTCCAGTGTTTGACCATCCTCTCTTTTCATGCTGAATAATCCCAGCTCTCAGCCTCTCAGTCTGTGTAGGATGCTCAAAGTATCATATCTGTTGTCTTTTATTGGACACAGTCCAGTATTTCATGCCTCTTATACCAGAGTGCAATACTAGATATCACACTTCAGATGTGGTCTCAACAATCTAAGAAGAGAGGCAGAAACACCTCCCAGCTTCCCACAACCTACTGAAAGTGCTTTTCCCAGTACAGTTTAGGACGCTGTCTCACTGTCAACCCATTTTCCACTGTGACCCCCAGGTCCTTTTCCACAAAATTGTATCCCAGGCACTTGACCACCAGCCAGTTTGGTGCATGGAATAATCCTCTCCCAGGCGCAGGACTTGGATAACCCTCATGAGTTTCCCATTTTCCAGTGCCTCTAAAGTGTTGAAGGCCCTCTGAATAGAGACACAGCAATCAGGCCTATCAATTACTCCTCTCAGTTTTGGATCAGCGACCTGATATCCATCAAGTGCAAAGTGGAAAACATGGGCAACAAGGTAAAAAAGGCTGTGCACCATTTGAGAACCTATTTGTATAGATTTTTTCATTCTGTGACTTTCACTGAATAGAAATTTGTAATTGAAAATATCAACTCCACACACTTTCTTTACCTTGTAACAGAATAATTTTCAAAATATTTGCAACATAGCACAGCAAAATCAGCAACCTTACTCAGGGAAGTAAGTACCAGTAGTATGTGAGTGAATAAGGGTTTTCTGCCTGTGATCCACAACATCCACATGATTAAACAGTGGTACCTACACACTTTAATCAATTTCAGCTAAGTAGCTAGCCATAAGACATCTAGAGTATTTATCTGTCCAAAGATAAATACTGATCAAATAATGTTCCTACTTTATTATTAAAATAGATACAAACACATCAGGTGATTAAACCGATACACCAACTTTGCATTTCTAACAATTTTTTTTTCCTCTCCAACATAAAAATGTAGTTTGCTGTCTTTCCAAATAGTCAGAAATCCACTTCTGGAACTAAATTAATGGCCATGAGTTCACTGGAGTAATCATCAGAGAGAATTCTCATTCAGCCATGTTGCACATATGGATCAGGTCTGATTGCACAAACGCTACTAAAAGTAATCACTCTGATTCAAAAACAATAGCAAGAATACTGGTAATCATTCTATTGTCTGAAACATCATTTAGTAACAATCACGGGAAAAGAAAAGACAAGAGCAGAAAAATTATGGAAGGAACAATGACATTTATTAAGCATATACTAGTCACCAACAAGCAACTCTTTTTCTGATAGCACAAATGTTTAAATCTGTGTAATCATACAAGACTTACAGAACAAAACATCTTATTGGCAAATAAAACCTGAGTATTATGAGAAGATCCCATTCTTCTAAAAATGCTTCTCTTAAAAAAACCCGAAAGAATCAATAAGAGCATAATGAGGAATGGTGCCGCTTTATTTAACAACAGAAATGGAAATAACACTTCAGTGGTGCTTGTCTAGCTGTCAACAGAAAACTCTAAAAAAAACCCACATCAAAACCATTTTTTTAAATTTAAGTCCAACCAAATTGAATTCTTTTTGTATTTTAAAAAAATCTATTATGAAACAAAGTATTTAGGGTTGTGTTCTTCACATGAAGTGCCCCATTTGACCTCAGATTGCTTCAATATTTAATGAAATAAAATTAAATGTTAACTTTACAGGGCAAGGGGTGGGGTGGAGGTAGGAGAAATTTTACAAAAATGCTAAAGGAAAGGAAAGAAATCAGGTTAGATAAGGACTCTGTGTTAAAGATCACCTAAATAGGACAAATAAGCTTGAAGCAACCTTAACCAAAGTAGCTTTGTATCCTAACTTCTCACCTGTGATTGTTTTTCTTGCCCATCATACTTCTGAAGAATTTAATTTCTGCTATTGATTTTGTCAGCAACATATTAGACTAAGAAAGACTCGCCTTTAGCATTTCACTCACTTCTCAAAGAGAAAGAAGAGGAAAGGTCTGTATTAAAGTAACCAAATTCTTATACAGAATGCAAAGTGACTTAGATAAAGCCTGAAATCAGAAGAGTTTACTTAATTCCAATGGGAATCTGAAATAATAATCCTGTTCATATCCCCAACATCTTTTTTAGTAAACGCCTTGCATGAAAAATTAGTTCTGCTTTCTACCTGTTCCTTCAAATATACAAGCATTTGGTTTTTCTGACTAAGCTTTAGCTACGAACTTTCTGATTGGTTAAAAAAAAAAATCCCAATTATGCAGTTCATAGCTTTTTATTTTGTAAATTGATCCCAGAGACATAAATGCACCAAAGTTTATTACTTATTGAAGGCAATATCTTCAAAATTGAGCAAGTAATTGATGATAGATAGTATGTTAAAAAGGGATCTGCTCATAACAGACTTCAGCAAACACTAGTTGTCTTCTGGGAGTGAGGCTATATGTGTATTTACCAAGACAAACCCATAGACATATTTACTCATTCTGCACATTTGAATATTATAAATGATTCCAAAAACATTACAAACACTCCCCAAAGTAACCAAGAGAGATTTCAGGGAGACTTTTCTCTCTGACGTCTAACGGGATATCTGACAAGTTTCAAATACAATGTTAAATTTGTGTACCATCAAAAAACCACACAGTTTTTATTATTTTACAGTTTGTTTAGAATCTTAAAAAAAAAAAAAAACAACAAAAACCCACAACTAAAAAACCCAAAAACAAACAAACAAAAAGTCCAACCCACAAAGCCACACCCAAAAAATCCCAGTCTTTCTAGGATCTTAATAAATTAGACAACCAGTATCAAACTTGCCTTGAACTTGCAGAATGAAAATGATATGATCTGGTCTTTTCTGTGTAGTTCAATACTAATGATGTGCTAAAATCAGATTCACTTTGATATTCTTTATTTTTGGAGGTACTTTCATAATGAGGTCAGGTAAGTTTTAGAGTGTCTTAAAATGCAGTTTATAATTATATTGAACCGTTTGGAATATCAGGTATTCAACTCTGTATTTTACTTTATTCTACCCAGGCATTGACTCTTAAAAGCATGTGTGCATGCATGCATGATGCAGAATCTTCATGTTTTACCAGTTTAAGTCAGGAAATCCTTTCAGTCTACCTTTCTTCACACCGTTCCTAATTTCTCCCTTTTCCCGTCCTGAATCAACTTCTTAGATAACTCTGAATAGTGATTCTTCAGTTCCAAGGTATAATGAAGACATGAAGTTGACTGAAGTATCTTCAACCCCACAATCCTTGTCCAATAGTAATCTTCTAAGACTTTATTGAGTTATTGAGAATACAGACAAGGGAAAGTTTTAGATAGCTGGCTTACTGTCCATAGTCATTTGGTGAGAGGTACCTTACTTTGTAACTGACCTGAGAGCTCAGATTTGTTCTCTCATGTTTAATATAGTGATATTATTATTAAAGCTTAAGTAACAACTTTTCAAATTCAAGGGCACCCACCAGGTTAGGTAGAATTATAATTTCACTAGCATCCTATTCTCACTTTTTCCTGAACTTTGGCATTAACTTGAGAAAGTAATTTAGACTTACTTAGCCTTGGTTCACTGCAAAATTACAATAGTAGTGCCAACCTCTCTTGACCATTCTAAGATTATACACTTCATATGCAATAAGGAGAGACTTCATAATGAATTTCATTACAAAAATGTAAAGTATTATCCAGATATTTCCTTGAATCATCACTGAAGAATAGCTTTCTTAAATACCCTTTAGTATTCACTCGGTAATAATCTTGATTACACAAAAATTCAATCATAACCCCACAATAATATTTCCCTGCAAGTAGATGACATTTTTCTAAGTTCTGGCTCAAAGAAAGTGGCCCCCCACATGACCAGGAATACAAATAGAGGGGGAAAAAATTGACAAAAAAAAGACTTGTTTATTTGCGATAACAAAATCTTCAAACATCAAAAAGGTTTCAGCAAGCCTAAAATTGACTTTTTCCATATATTTCTGTTTACAAATAAAAACATACACCAATTAGAAGTGCCTAGCCAAGATAAAGGCCAGCATAACTGTGATTTTCCACTGGAAAAGTACATTAGAAGCACCTTCCCCCCACAGGGGATCAGAAACAGAAAAATCAAAGATATGGTTTGACATAAGTAAAAAACAACTTAGAAACTAGAAGCACAAGTTATTCTTTTGAGATTGTCTAAGAGCAAAGGCCATCCTCTGGAACACTGAGGTTTTAATTTGGGCTTTTGAAGTAATCTATTGTGTTTTTTTTCTCCCATTTACAATAGCTCTAAGTCCAAGTCTGGCACCTCCTTTTATTTAAGGTTGAAGAATCTAGTTTGGTAATAACACACAGTGTTCGACACTCACAGTTTTGTGACTGTGCAAAGATGAAGCCTTTAATCTTTGAAGTCTTTGCACTGTCACAAAGCTATACTGAGATATACTGAGATAGTAGAAGGAAAAGGAGACAAAAACCTCCCCACAAAACAAAAAAAAAAAAAACAAAAACAAAAACAAAAAAAAAAAAAAAAAAAAAAAAAAAAAAAAACCCCCCAAAAAAAAAAAAAAAAAAAAAAAAAAAAAAAAAAAAAAAAAAAAAAAAAAAAAAAAAAAAAACCAAAAAAAAACAGAGGAAAAGAAAAACAAACAGAAGGAAAACTGGAAAAGATCAAGGAAATATGGAAATGGATTGGCTGAATAAAAACAGAACGAGGAAGGAAATTTCAATGCAATAGAGTTAAAAAGAGAGAAAAATACTTCTCTTATCATTGTGAGAACCTGTCAGCCAGAGATCAGAAATGTTTACTATTCTGGCAGCCAAAGATTATGAATAACATTCAAGCAAGAACTTCAGCACAAAAAAAATCTAGAGAGATGCTCTATTCACAACAATCTGTATCATATAAAGGCTTAGGAAATTTTGCAAACATGAACAGCTAGATTTATGAATAACGTATGTGAAAGTTTATTTCAAGTAATATATTAATAGAAAATATGTCACTGATTAATTCTTGAACTACATTTTAAAGATTAATATCTTGCTGTTTAGAACTCCAAAATTTAATTAAATATCCTGATGAATTTTACTTTACTTTTTAAGTGTTGACGTAATAAACCACATTAGTTTAAAAAAGTTAAATGTATAAATAAAACAGATTGGCTGTCCACTGGATCCAGAAAATAGACTAATTCCCTTTAATGCCTAAAAGAAAGGCTATAAAGACTAATATTTCAATCTTCTGAATAGTGACATAGTTGCCATCTGAGCAATGTAATACTGAAAGCCAGATTAACTTTTGTAAACTGATTCAGCATCTTCTAACTAACATGGGGTAAACAAGACCGAAGGGATTAAATCCTTTCTACATAAAATTCTCTCCTCCTCTACTAACTATGCTTTAAAAAACAAACAAAAAAAATCATCTACTCAATGGAGAAAGAAGTCTATCTATACACATCTAAATAGACAAGTTTGAATTATGTGAGTAACACCAAGCCTTTGACAGGGACATCAGATGGAAAAGACAATAGCATGTCTCAAACAGAAATAATAGCCCATCTGGAATCCGTTTTACTCTGTATTGGGAACAATTTTTGTTAACCACTATGTCTAAGTCATCTGTATAATGAATTGTTGATAGCATATAAAAGGATATTGAGTGGATAGATTGGTAAAATAATAAGAACTAGAACATGCATAGTATTTTGTTCTTTTTTGAAAAGATGACAATGAAGTTGCTTTTGATCATACTGTAAATGTAAAATCCCCTAGAGTTTCCTGGAGAAGGCAAAAGAAGCTCCTCATGATCCAATCCATCACCCTGTGTTCGTAAATATCTATTGAAAATTAAAATGTTACCTGTTAAAAAGTATTCATCAGCAGAAGGTTAATATCTTCTTTCATCGATATTTCTCAATTTAATTGTAAACTAAAAGTCTTATTAGGCATACCCAGCAGTAAATTGATAATACCATCTAAATGCTCAACAGATGTCTCTAACTGGAAACATAAAATTTTAATAGTCACTTTCTTCAGTATTTAAAGACTATATTGTTATCAACATATTTTTCATAAAGGAAGTCATGCACTTCTGTCAGTTATATTTATTACACTAAGGAACACTTTATTACAATAATGCAGATATCTTCATTCCACAAACCCCAAAGGTACTTAAAGCTAGGATTTTATTACTTGTGCCTGAGGCCAAACAAAGCTATAAACCTGCTACATTCTAATTCAAATACTGCTGGTGGGGCTTGCATTTTTGTTCCATAAATTACAATACAATGTAATCAAATACATGCAGAAATGGTAGTCATAGAAACAGTCTTTCCAATTCACAAAATTTTAGGACAAATGAAAAAAAAACCCACCTGATTTATGAACAATTATTTTTACTCTGTACTAACTTATTTTCCCTCAAAAGGAATATATGTTAATATTATTTCAGCAGTATGAGATATTGAATGCCCTTGAAGTGCTACTCAGAGCTGCTCACAGTATTTACCATTATGACATCTATTCTGTTCCCATCTAACAAGGTGCACCATCAATTGCATTAGCTCTATGTTTTGAACAGGCTAATATGGCCAAGAGTTTCATGCAGTAGTGGTATATTCAGACATTAAATGAATCACAATTGATGTCTATTGTGATATTGCTTTTTTAAAATGAGAGCACGTGTAGCTCTTGCAAAGCCTCTCTAGAAGTATCACAAGAACAGGAAGCTCTCCAGTATCTTATGAGTCTTGAAGCCATAAGAATTTTAAGTCATAAACAGTGGAATTTCCAGAGTATTACATAAAGCACAAAAGTTCTTATATCTAATAAGACTTTATATTTTTCTTGAGAGTTCTGTTTAATTTATGTAGCATTTGGTAACACTTTTAAGTCAAAAAATTATGCCTTGTTTTACTAGCATTTTGCTTCTAGAAGTATTTTAGCAGTTTCTAATCCACTTGAGCATACTTTTGAAAAATCTTATTATTTAATATTGTCTTGGTAAGGCACCAGAGGGTCACAGCTAGTTTGGGATTTTCCACATATTCCACAGACACATAAAATGGCAGTCTGAGACACATCAGGGCTTTATTACATGTACATTGACTGGAGTTATATAGTGTTATCCTGACTTTTCTACACCTGTCATAGAGATACCAGTTGTTCTTCCTGTAACCTGTGTATGCCTAGACTGCTTTATAAATTTTCCTTATCATCTTCATGGTTGCTGAAAGAACAGAAAAAAAGGGATATGGTTGTGTTGGTGAGGAGGACTTCTCTGGCAGGTTTTCTGTTCCTAAAGCAACTGGGAATGGACAAAAGAAGGAATGTAGAGGATAATTACCCTTCAGAGTGTTTTACAAAGCCAAATTTTAATGTAGAAAAAGAGAAACTACATGTCAAGAGAGGGCAAAAATCGATGTTTTTTTCCAGAATGCAGAAGTAGGTACCTTTGAGTAAAGTACCAGGATTGCACATGCTCTCAGAACAAGTGAACAAAGACAAGTTTCTACCACTTAGCTTTTTTCCAAAGCAGGAACTATCCTTCATTCATTCATTAATGTTCCTGGAACTTTAAAATGCAGGCTACAATAGAATCAACAACTATTAATAAGAAACATCATCCAACCCAAGATAATCCATTTCCAAACACTAAACACATCCTCAAAAGGGAATCTGACTTAGAATCCGCTTATTAAAAGCAAAAAACAACAGAACAGAGAATGTGCCAGCTGTCAGTTAGAAGTTGTGCCAACTCTCTAATGAAAATGTGCAGCAATTCTACACAGACACAAAAGCTTAAAGTTACAGAACAAAAGTTGACAAGTCCCAAGAAATACCACGTGCAAAAAAATTCTAGCTCTCCAAAGTAGGTTCAATGAGTTCATACAGCACAGCAGGGTCAGGGTAAGCAACAATGCGGTTTTCTTTAAAGAATATAAGAAGACTTCAGACTAGACAGAAAAAAACATTCCACATCATTATCTTAAGTCCTTATTCCTGCTATCAACCGGATCATCTATTTCTCTGCAGCACAAGTCTCCTCTAACTCATGTGCCCAGGTTTCTTTCTGAGAGAAACCGGGGCACAGGTAGCAATGAGTAAGCCATGCTTAGTTTTTATTTCTGCATGGAGCTGGAAAACAGCTAATCCTACTAACCCCAGAGCTGAGGAATTTGGTCACCAATGCCGCAGTTCAACTAACAAATAGAAACCTCAGCTTAACCTTAATTTCTAAATTCCCCTTCAGACACAGAAATGGTGCCAAATAATGTTATGTGTAGCACATTAGGGATGCTCAACCATTTATTCTAGAATAGGAAGGTAAAGATTAAACTTTCTGTGTTCTATCCTTGCCTTGGCAAAGCCCAGCAGCTAACAAATATTCCCAGATTTTGATCCTATGGTTTCTTGTGTTAGTAAAGCTGATAAGATTACTAGTAGATACTTTTGATCACTCTGACAGTGTTATTCTTTGTGGCCTATGATTTTATCTTAGATTTCCTTATTGTTCACCACCACCACTACTGTATATAAGGACACCAGGGCTTATTGTCAGACATAGGTAGGAGGTAGTTAAGCAGTGGTTCAAATTCCTATTTCATTTTCCTTAGCGATAAGTGCACTCAGTTCCATACATTTTTTCCAGCATATTCATTATTTTATGCCATCATTATACCAAGATATTTCTTAGAGTAAAAACTGCTTTTAGGTAATACGCCCTCATACATAATGAAATTTTTATGAACATATATCTAGTTCTAAAAGTAATACAGGCAGACTAAGTCATAATTCAGGAAGATAAGCTTATGTTCATGAGGAAAGAAAAGAGTTTATAAAATTAACACTGGTTTTCTAGCATTTGAAAACCATTCTAATGATGCTAAACATTTTGAAAACATCAAAACTGTTGTTTTGGTTAAAAAAATCCAAACATAAAGAAGAACAATGTCTTGCCTATTCACTTTTTAACTTTTTGTAGAAGAATTCCTGATTAACTATAAACAATTTAAAAGCATTTGGAAAAAAATAAAGCAGGCAGATCATAGTAAATCACCGTTCCAAGACTACAATTATTGGAAGTACTTGCATAGGAAAGTTTCATCACAAATATCATAATTCTCATCTTCTCTTGCTTCTAAATGCAGTATGCAAAATAGTTTCATAGAAAAAGCCATACAGTAATAATATTCTCATAACAATTTCAAGTCTACTGAAGTTTTTTTGTTTGCTGTGGTCTTTTAGCTTTATTTTTTTAATACCACTCTTTTTTTCCTACTGACCCTCAAGGAGTCATTTATGCAGACTTATAACCTTCTGTCTGACTTTTTCATTGGGCCTTCCCCACAGCTTCATTATTTAACTATTCACAGGTGCAATCTATCCAGCTGAGTACAGCATTAACTCATTACTGGCCAGCACCTCAGAGCAGGCTCCTGCCTGTTGTCACTAGTGTATATTATCACCTTTGCTAGTGTTCTGGTGCATTTTAGAACAAATGCTGGTATCTTAGTAACAAAAACAGGTATTATGTATTCCTATGACTGTGCTGTGCATGCCTTATAAAGATATAAGAACTTTATTACCTACAGTTTATCGATCAAGTGGAAAAAGAATTGCAGCTGCTGACAACATCTTTTTGCTATTTGACCTTTTGGATTTGACAGTGGCACATTTTGATGATCTACTAAACTGCAGCTAACAAGCAGGAACACATCACTACAACCAAATTCAACAATGTAGTCAAATGTAACAAAAATTGAAATTAGAGCATATTTCAAGATATTATTAAAATATACATTTATATTGCTTTTTGACAATAGGTGTTATGTAACTTATGTTCTTACTATTTGTTGCCTTAGGACATCTACTATCCCTATGTGTGCTATCTTTTAGCTGTCTTGAGGTTTTCCTCTTTAGAAAGAACTATATATTTCACAGGTGACACAAGTTTACACTGGCATCTTGGCATAGAATAAAAGGAACCCCAATCTCATCTGGAAATCTGAACTGGAATACTAACAGTTATCTCTTCCTACGTGAAACAGTGTGCCCTGTTGTTTTACTATTTGGTTCAAATGCCATGTAGCCCATGCAAACTCTGCAGAGTGGTGATGAATATTAAAGTTAATGTTGAGATTTGGGCATTTAAGAGCCAAAAGAAGCAGTATCTGTATCTATATATCTGCATTTGATTTTTCAGTATTGCCCAAAGGTCTGAAAAAACAGAGAATCTATAACCACACAAATACATAGCAAAACCTTTCTGAGAATCCTTGCTGATAACACTGAAGAACATTCTTTCTGTTCTCTGCAGTGTATCTCATCTGTACGTTACACAATATATGAGATTTAATGAAGTCAAGCAATTAGAAAGGACAATGTCCTCTCTCACTATTGTTAGCTATCAGGTTTGGAATTTCCAAGGGCCCTAACTTTTTTTCTTATAAGATTTTATTTCTAGGATCATCCTGTGACAGTGCATGGCCCAAACTTTGGCTGCCATAGCTTAAGAAAGAGTGAACTACATTTCCCTTCTAGGGTATGATCTCAGGCACAACTGAATTTCCAGATACAAGCAAGAATAAAGTAAACAACAGATCAAAACTTGTTCCCTAAACAAACCATGATCCACAGACATTTTTTGCTGTCTCTACCTAATCCAAAATGCCATTCAAAACTCAACAAAGGACACAACGAATTTCAGTTTTTCTCCTGAAATTTACTTCTGAAGAGGCTCTGCATGGTTTGAATATCATTTAACTCACACTAGTTGACTGCCACAAATGAGCAAGAGTGCCTGACTCTCAGCCCTCTGCCCCCAAGTGAAAATCCTTCCTGCTACAGTCTGTTTCATACAATTATCAGTGTAGGTTACTTCTGCCAAGTAAACTTTTTCACTGTCTACTATTAGTTTAGAAAGTCATCATAAAAAAAAATCTTACCAATACTCCACATGTTATCCTAAACATACAAGTTAACTACAGAAATCATTTGCACCATTACCATCAATCAGCATATCAGGCATGAGAATTAGGCTCCATGAGACAGATTAAATTTCATCAAGGCATACTCAATTTTATGTTCTGTCATGATTTGTTTTGTTACTTTGTTTTTTTTTCTTTAAAAAACTGTTTTAGCAGCAAAATATAAAAATAATTGAAATAAACAACCCCAACATGACTGTTGTAGATATTACTTTTAAAAGGACCCTTGCACACAGATGCAATTCTTTCATTTCACATGTTTTAGCAATGATAACATGGAGCTTAATCATCTTTGAGTTACAAAGTCTTCAGTAGTCTGCAGAGCTACTAGATCTACATTACCTCTATGGATTTACGTCAGAGAATTTCACGGAGTAAAATAGTCTCTGCTGAGATTTCAGCTCCTAGTCTGCCCCTAGGTCATCCTCAAACAGCTCAACAAGTGTCATTCCATGATACAGTTATGGTTTCAAAATAATGCAGTTCCTTTATGCCAGGAATGTATCACAGATTTTAGTTAAAGTGGTTTTGACATTTGATTTATAAAGCTGCACTGACTAGCTTGAGACTGTTTGAGAGTAAAAACATCCTAAGAGAGTAAAACAGTGCTCTTTTGAATTTGTGAAACTAAAAACCAGGAAAGAAAGATCTTAGACTTTCCATTATTGTTATTTAGGAATATAACTGAGATCAAAATAGACACAGGTACCTGTGGGGTTGTTAATTCAATGAACTACATTGTTCTTTTTGGCACATTCTCTTAATAGGAAGAGCAAAAAATAAAATTTAAAAGAAAAGCTATTTCTGAAAAAGACAGAGCCATATGGAAAAGGAATCTTTGAAATAATTCTCAATCTTTTCAAGGCAATGCTCAATTCAAAGATTTCCCTTTTGATCCCCTTTCGCCAATGATCCAGTTAGTGAAGAAGAGAAAAAAAAAAAAAAAAGAGAATAAAACTATATTTGAAGATGCAAAAAACATGCTTATTTAGGAAAAGAGAGACTTTTTTTTTTTCTCAGAAGCTTGAAAATCCATGGGGTTATCCTGCTGCTAAATTGATGTTGACAAACTCAGCATTAACATGTGCAGGCTCATTTTCTCTGGTTTCAGGAGACCCTTGAGAATGGAGTTAGGTAGGATTGCTCTGGCCAATGGCTTCTGAGGAGGTGGAGTTGCCATTAGGACAAGATGTTTAAGGGATGCCACAGAGAAGCTGTAACCCAACACTGGTTTCTATGTCCCAAAAGGCACCAGGTCATCCGTGAGTTAAGAGGGACATACTCTTGCTGGAAGGCAAAACCATGACACTGTAAAAATTCAAGAGCTTAAAAAGCATCAGATTTTTCTTCTTACTCTGCTGGAGCAGTAGGCAGCTGACCTATGTACCATCAGATCTGAAATCACTAGTTATATTGAAGAGAATAGGACTTTATTCCAACCAATGGAAACATTTTAGCAACTTTTCATTTTACAAATAGGATTTAGAAGGCTACTTTTCTTCTTTTGAGAGAATTCTAACACCTTTCAGGTTCAAAGTGACATCTCTTGTCTTAGAAAAGGTTAGCATATCTCTTGCAAGAATTTTCTCTTCCATTACTTTGTGGTTTGTTCAATTCTTTGCAGAATGTGAGTATAAAGTAGATAGTAATTCTCTTGTTTCCATTACTTTAATACATCTTCCAATAAGGTAAAATGAAGCTCCTTAGACTAATTTAAGTATGTGATTACACAGTTGTGGAATAATTTTCAGAGAGATTAATTATGGGCCATGCTCATAGTGAATGCAGTCAAGGAATGCAGTCAAAGGTAGTGGTACCATTTTCTTCTGCTCTTACTATATGGAAACCGATTTTCTGTGTATCTATTTACTAATTATAAACAGTAAGTCATCACACTCATGGTTTTGTTTAGTTTCTGAAAGTAAAGTCTCAACTAAAACAAAACTGATTCTGAGCCAGTGTAAGCCAATGCAACTACTCTGTGCAGGCTGAAACACCCTGACTTAGTTTTATAAAATGGTTACTGCGTCATTACTGTGAAATCTGATACGTCTGTGGTCTTAGAGGTTTTGTAGACACCACAGTGCCATAGATATGTCATAAACTGGTTTATTGATTCTAGGGACTCCTGAGTCCCTGGGTGCAAGAAAGTCATCTCTGTAGTACACCCAAGAGTCTACATCATCTTGGAGGGTCTTGGGTCTTCAAGTCTCCCTAAATAGAACAGGAGTTTGGCATCCCTTTGACAATTTAGGTTTAACAGTTTCAGAACACAGCTTTCACTTACTCCCAAATATACTTTTTCTAAACTTTTCTAAACTTTTTCTAAACTTCCTTGTGTTTGAACATATTTCAAATCCCTTTGGAAAGGCTTTAATTACAAGTAGAAAATTTTTTCAAATTTCTTGGAAAACAAGCCGCTCTAAATGTCAATATTGTCTTAATCTTTTTAATTAAAATTATTTTTCATTTTCTGTCAAAAGAATTTACAATTTATCTGACTTTTACTCATGTAGGAGAAAAGAATTCTACTTCCTTACTATTGAAAAATGTTAGCAGATTTTTTTCTTGTTTTGTTCTTTTTTTCTTTTTTATGATAAATATATTTTTGTCCCATTGGATAGGATCAATCCAGATCTCCCACAGACATTTTATGGGTTTTTAAAATTCCTCTTTTTAAAATTACCAACTTCCCCTTCTTTGAGGCTGTGTTTAAAGAGAGGGTGGTTTCTCCATAGATGCTCCCTCCACAGCCTCCCTGAAGTCCTGGGTCAATACAAGTCATCACCAGCGAGACAACTGAGAATTCCTAGCTGCTCATAGATTTAACATCACTATTTCCAGTGTGTGATCTGGAATACATTACTCTGCACGGTTTCCCATGGGGCTGTGAGATTCCTTTTTATCCTGCTTTCCCAATGGACAAACAATGATATGCAGCTGCCACACATTTTAATTGCCACCATAAACCATCCTTTGTTGTCCACACAGGTGCTGTCCAGCTCTAATCCAAGAGAAGTCTTCTTTCTCTCACAAGATCCTAATGATATGGGGAATTCTTGCTGTTTATTGTGTATTCCTGTGCAGTATTCCACATAGACTACGTAATGTGTGCCATTAAGATGCATGACCTTTAAAGAGATTCCTGGCAAAACGCCTTCTGAGAAATTATCCTGCTTAAAAAAAAACTTTATGTTGTGACACAAATCACTATTTTAGACCTTATCAGAAATTAGAACTTCCTAATTTGTATATTTCATCATTGCAGAAAAATGTTCTTCATCATAATTTAAGGAAAGGATTATGAAGTCACAAGAACCCAGTAATGGAGTCCTTTATAGTACCATACATAGAGAAGTCCTCCACAATGTAAGGATACCATAGTGATTCTGATAAAGTTCAATAAATGTAAAATTGAAATCTGGATACAGATTCAGATTTCTGAATATTTATTTATTCAGACTCTATAACATTTCAGCTAACAACATCATTTTACTGAGAGCAATTGAAGTGGATGTGCACTGGAAAAACTATTACTTTTGGAGCTTTACAGGTACATGTTTTCCACGGCTTTAGCTTGTTCATGCAGATCTCTGGAGCCAACTGACTGCACTTGTGGTACTTGATCTATTTTTCTATATACTTTCTCAGCCAGCAGGAATAAATCTCCCTACAGTTTCAGCATTCCAAGCAAACTAGAGCCCAAATTTAAAGATGAGAATGCCCTGAAAACCTTGTTAGACCTAAATCCCAACAGGCAGGAATTTGCATATTAGTCAAGCAGCAACAGTTTTAATCCCAGCACTGCCACCTACTGAAGAGATCATTATAATAATGGCTTTTTTCTGAAAGATGCACTTTAATACATAGACAAATTATTATCTCAGGAATTGGGTTACCGGATAAATGGAGTTCCTAACCCAATAAGGTATACGATACAGTCTGGCAAGATGACCAAATGACCTTAAAATATATATAAACCCAATTACAGGAATGGTGACATTTCAGCAGTAGTGAACAGACAAATACCAATTCACTGTGCCTAGGCCAGACTTTCTCCAGTTAAAGGCAAATAAATCCCATCTGAATTGAATAATAGCAGAATCAAATGCTGTTTCAAGTTAGTAAGACTTGATATTCGTCAATGAATTGCCTAAAAAGATACCCAAATTAATGAATCAATGTTCCAAACTCTGGAAGGATGAATGCAAATTGTAGCCAAACAATACTCAATGGGGAAAAAAATTTAAATTCTTATTTCCTTAAATAAGAAAATCTAAACAATAATTTATGAGTGAATAAAGCTTGATCAACAGCTTCACCCCTGATGTACCTGCCAATTCCCCATAGGATGCTTAGAGTACCTGGCAGTTCCCCACATTTTAATGACTGATAACTCACTGTGAATTTGTCCCCTGCTCCGGGGTGAAACAGCTCTCTTTGGTGTTGGTGAACAGGTCAGACCACACCCCAGGTAAATGTGCCTGATGGTTTAACAATACACAACTCTTCCAAAATTTCTTCATGAGGAAATGAGTTGCAATTTCCAGTGTAAAAATATGGGTAGCCACGTGCTGGCAACGTAAGTGGAAAAGTGCCTTGCTCTGTGTTATACAGACAACACCTGAGATACTTCTGGTATTTTCCTAAGCCCAGGAGTGTGGCAGGGCACTGAGGGGGCTGATGGCTCCCAGGATCTGGGGGACTCCAGGACTGAGGGGGTCTCCATGTGGTTCACCAGGAGCTGGAAGATGGCAGAAAGCAGGAGCAGCTTTAGTCCCAGGGACACCCTGGGGACAGGACAGGACAGGACCAGGACAATGACCTGCAGGTAGGCGTGGTTGGCAGGGTCCATGGCCAGGCAGGGTCAGGCTGTGGGGAGCTGGAGACCAGCCCTGCTGTGGCACTGCTGGGTCAGGAGCTGATGGCCCTAGGGCTGAGAGGGATGTCCCGAGCCATGGTGTCTCAGGTTACAATGTCAGATATAACCAAAAATATGTATTCTATCACCATCTCCATAAGCTGTTAAAACTGGGTAGGGCAATGTTCTTTATTTCATCCATGACACATCCCTGATGACTCTCACTGGGGATATCCTTCTGTTAATGGCTCATAAAGTCTCACTGCATGACTGATAAAACTACATCATCCCATTGTGAGATGCTCCACCTAGGGGGAGGAACCAAGCATTCCTTCCTGGATATAATCTGAGTTTGGAACACCACAAATAGCCTTCTCCACTGGATTCCCAGAGGAAGACCACACCCTTCTACAGGATCACTGCTTCAACAGAGCCTCATCTATCACTTCAACAGGACTGCAACCACCATTTAATCAGACTGCTACCATCACCCTGACCAACAGGGTGTCAGGACGTAGCCTTACTCTGTCAGTTTAAGCCAGTGTTTCTGTATTATTGCATTTATCTTAATTTTTTTATTAAATTGTAGTTCTGACTTGCGATCTCCCACTGCTTTGTTTTCAAACTAGCACACATGGGCAGGTGAGGGAGGTCCCAAAGTCCCAAAGGGTGGCCAGGGCAGGAAGTGCTGGCAGTGACTCAGTGTCATGGCAGGATCTTGGGATGGCTTCTAGTAAGCCCACCTTCCTTTGGAAGTGTTTATATCCACTATGTTTTCTGACCACCAAATTCACAGACTATAACCTAAAAAAGTTGTAACCCCCCCACCCCAAAACACTATGAAATTGTTTAAAGATACATTTTTTCATATCCGCCCCATCTCAAACTGAAAATTGAAATATTACAACTAAATCTATAGCAGGGAAAAAAAAACCAAAAACCTCAAAATATGCATAATTTCCTTTTCTATTTTTTTCAGCCAGCTATTGGAAGCCAAAAGCACTGCAGTTAGACAGATGGATTGCTGCCCTCAGCCAGATCTGGACAAGCTGCAGCACAGAATGGTCATCTCTCCAGAAGAATAGTGTCTTACAAGGAGGTGCAGAGCACATCAGAGGGAAATAAGAGAAAAGAGGGAGGCTAGCAGGCCCAAAACAAGTTCAGTAACATATTTTGATGGTCAGAGAAAGAAGGAAGCAATGTTTTTGTTCTTAGGAAGCAATGTTCACTTGCCACTGGCATTGTTAGAAGGGAACTGCTCATGCTGGCTGTATTTTCAACAGTTGGTAGGACTTGTGAGTCATTTGCAGAGAATGAGAGAACCTAGCATAAATGGAAAGGTTGTTAGAAATAAAACAAGCAGGTACAAAAGCCCTTGACATAAATAGATGCAAGAAAAGAAAAATAAGGAAGTGCTTAAAATTCTGCCCGGTCCATGCATTTTTGAGATAAACACACAAAACCTCACATCTTTCACCTTTACTTTCTGAATTCTCTTTTTTTTTCCTCCAACTTGGAAACCATCTGTAAAGGCTACACCTCTTTTGCTATGGACCACCACTGTCACTTCAGACTGTGACATCTCTGTGATTCCCCTGTCTTACCAGGTGTTTTTTGTATTGTATGATTTCACAGCTTCTTTCCCTCTCCTTCTCTATACCAACTTCTTACTGCAATCTGACCAGATGCATTACAGGTCCTAAAACCCCATTTATTTGTTCCCTTGTTCACTCTGGATTTCTTTTTTTCTCTTTTTTTACATTTTGTTACAACTCTTGCCCCAAGTCTCTCATTCTGTAAATCCTTCTTTTCCACTCTGAACAAAATTCTAGTCTCTGACTCTTGTTTCATTATTTCAAGACCTGTCCCATATTTTACATCTAATTTCTCTCCCCCATGTCCTATTATTACACTAAATCATTTTCATCCCTAACAGCACCTTCCAAAAGGATCCCTGATTCCATTCAATTCTGTTCTCTTGCCTCCCATGTTCTTATATTTGTCATTTCATATCACTTCTTGTCTCTTCTGTCAAATGGTTATTCCCATTTCTTCACAATTGCCTGACTTTAAAGTGCTAGAAAGATTCATGATGGTAAAAATATCACTGAAGAAAGCACATCATTGTTTCTATTGTCAGATTAGTTGGTGCTGAAGCATGGAAGTACTGTCCAAATGTCACAGAGTATAATCATAAATTTTCTCTCCACTCAACAAGTCTCAAAGAATTAGTATGGGGGATGCCAGCTCCATATCCTTATCTCTTCACCTATTACTTGTTTCTAAGCAGATTTGAGGCACATTCTGCATCCAGGATTTTGTAGAAATATAGCAGAGGCTCAGCCAGCCCCTAGATTATAAACCTTTGCTCTGTACCCATGTAAGTACTGATTGCCAGGGAAAAAATAACGTATCAAGAGGCAATGGCCTTAAAAAGTTTGAGTGGTGTCTTCTCAATATTTCCAGTGAAGGGGAAAGGCTCAGGTTGAATCAAAAGTACCCTGTGTGCCAATATCTGCCTCTGTGGCTCATATCCCATGCAGGGTTTGTGGGCCTATGACCACCAGACCATCTCTAAGGAATAAGGAATGGTTGTCTCCATCTGGTGAGGTGGGAGAAGAGAATTTTTGCAAACAAGCTTGGGTGCAAAATGGCACAGTATTTATACATGAGTTTTCAAGATGAAGACCAAACCCCGAGGGAAGTGTCATGGTCGGGAGCAGAGATTCTGGGAGACAGCATAATAAAAAATGTTCTTCTACATTCCCTAAAAAACATCACTACTGGGAACATATCCAAAGTGCCTAGATATAAATTTCTCCATCATGAGGAAAAAAAACCCAACAAAACAGAGGAAAAAAAACCCAAAAACCAGAGGAATTAGAAGTTGTGAGTAATTGTAGAGTAATGGTAGGATAGTTCACATTGCTGAGGTAGTGGAATGGGTGGGAACAGGTCCTTTAGGAGGCACAGGTTGGGAACGACAGGAAGACAAACTGTGCTCTATTCAAAAGAGCAGCTTGAATGTGTGCAGCTTTGCCATGAAATGGCTCAGAAGCAAGCTGAGGTTTTGCAGGTTGGGATCAAAGGGAGGCTAGTGAGGAAGCTGTTGTGATGGGTTTCTGCTACAAGAAACCCTGATCAAGGGGTAAAATAAGATACAGTCTTCTTTAGCTGACTGAAAGCCACCTTGCAATCAGGAAAAAGGATTAAAAATATTGATTTGACATGGAATTAGGAAATCTAAAACTCTGCTGCAATTTAAACTGGCAGGGAATGTGCATGGCAAAAATAAAAACCTCTATCAGTATACTGATGGGAAAACTAGAGGGGTCTTGTGATAAGGATTTGCAGCGTTCAAAGCTTTGTTTGCCAAGACTTTTTACTGATAAGTTACGCCCTTTGGCTTTTCAGGAGAGCCTGGAAGACTGAGGTACTGCATATTGTAGGAAAAGATTAGTTAATGGTCAATCAGGCAAATAAATTTGTTTTACAATTGTTAATGAGACCACATGAAATAACCTGATGATGAGGAAACTTAGCCAAAATCATCTTTCAAAACCTGGGTGATCCAGAGAGGGCCTTGTTGACTAGAGAATGGAAAGTGCCACATCATTATTCAAAGAGTGAGAAAGAGAGTTTGGGACATTAGAGCCTGGTCAGCCTCACTGCAGTGTCCTGGAAGATTATGGAGAAATCTGCATATGGAAGTCATTCACAGGCATATGAATGATAAGATGAATGGGAAAAACCACAATGGATTTGCAAAGGTAAAATCACACCTAACTGATTTCCCTCTCTGACAAATGAATTGGTGGTCAGGGCATGTTATTTGCCTTGACTTTCTCATGAGTTCTGCATGGTTTCCAACCATATCCTTGTAGCCAACCTATAGAGATATGAACTGGATGTATAGACTACAAGATGCTCCTAAAACTGGTTGGACTACAGGATGCATGGAAAACTTCTTGGATTACAAGGATCTAAGGGTAATGGGTTGCAGTTTGAAATTCACTTGCCAGATGGTTACTAGAAACTTTCCTCACAGGCAAGTACTGGGGCTGTTACCATTTTGTATGTTCACTATCTATCTGGATGAAAAACAAAAACACACTCTCATCAAGTCTGTGGTTGAAACTAAATGTAGAGGAAGAAGACAATATGCCTAAAAACATAGTTGCTCTTCAGTGAGGCTTTAACTGACTGGGACTGATAGAAATTCAGGAAGTTCAGCAAAAGCAAATAGAAATTCCTAAACCTGGAATGAAATAGCCACATGCAGAAATATTGTCTGAGGCTCAGTGGATAGAAATGTTTGCTGAAAAAAGGAAAAAAAAAAGAGATCCTGGGGCTAAACATTTGAGCACCAATCAACAGTGCAGACTTGCAGCAGTAAATATTTATTGAAGAATGGGATGCATTAGCAAGAATATAGCCAGTGGATCGAAATCCTCTATATTTAGCATTTGTGACCACATATAAAATCTTTTGCCCAGTTTTGGTTTCCCAGCACAGGAAAAGTAGTGACACTAGGGAGCAAGTCTAATAGACGTACATCAACATAGACTCTAGGGAGATTTTTAATAGGTCATTAAATCTATTCTATTGTGCAGTTATATGTAGCTGGGAACTTCTTCTTCAGTCACATTCATTCACCACATTTACTGTTTACAAGAAACCATACATTGATTTGTAATCTTTGTCCCAGAACTAAAGTACTCTTGAGATACTGAATCTGTACTTGGCCATGCCACTTGAATGTTTTCAGAAGTTGTCTTTCACTGCACCTGGCTGCCACAGGCATGGATAGAGTATATTCTATATCCAACAGATGTCCTGAGCATGGCTCTTTCTAAACATGATGTAGACACTTTAAGCTTTAGGTGGTGGGTTGACCTTGGCTGGATGCCAGGTGCCCACTAAGAGGCTCTGTCATTCTCCCTTCTCAGGTTGTCAGGGGAGAGAAAATGAGATGGAAAGAAACCTCATATGTTGAAATAAGGTCATTTACGAAAGCAAAAGCAGAAGCAAAAGGCTCTGTGTGCATAA
>VXBB01013678.1:5007-26530 GCA_013399915.1 Illadopsis cleaveri | reverse complement strand
CAGTTCAAAAGTGGAGCTGGCAACTGACTCTTTTTCCTCCTCCCAAAGGTTGTATCCCTCACACCAGCAGTTTGTCTCACATTACTCTGGTGGAAATGTGCATTTTCAAAGGCACACCACTCCTACTGGATTTCAGTTAGCATTTCCATCCCATATTGACTCCTTTCCTCCTCTGAAATTTGTAACAGGGAATTAATATTTGGCAATGAAGTTTGCTTTAGATAAAGGGAGACTGTGCCATCAGAATTAGCAAAAGGGCTATGAGTGAGTCCTGGTGAAGGCAGGTGGATTGGCACTTGAATTGACAAAAAGTAGTAAATTTACATTGTTTGATTCCCCCCCCTCCCGAATCCTTCAGAATCTAATGCACTTAAAACAAAATTGAAATTCAGAGAGAAGCTATAAAGGCTGGATAGATGAAGCTTTTTTACATGTGGTAAACCATCTCTTCTTTCATGCCTGTCTTATGAGGAACAGGGTTTTTTTTTTTTTCTTCAACAGATTCTTCTTTCTTGATATTCTTCAGTTGGGTCTCCACACCTGATATATATACACAGGTTATGTTTCTCAGCCTGTTACTTCAGCCCTGTGATGAGTTCCAGGTGAATTAATGCAACTACTAACCCTTTGCTGTCTTCACAAATTTTAAATGCTGATTTGGCTGTGGTTATTGGCCAAATTAAGTTCAAATGAGTTCAAGACACCAGTTGCAATAATAGTGATGTTTTTAGCCTGAGATTAATTTTCAATGAAATTTGATTGAAGTTTAACATGAAGTATTTGTCTTTCTGGACAAATGTGTCACTTCCCCAAATTCTCACATGGTCATTTGACCTGTAGGAGTTAGTTTGCCTTCTGAATGAAAGCTCTTTTGGAATGAAATTACTTCTCTGCTTTAAGCAATTGGCTTGGGTACCAGTAGGAAGTTGGCCAAAGAGACTTAGAGCTCAATACCTGCAAAGAAACCTGCCATGGACTTTGGGGAAGGGTTTCCTCTGGGGCTGAAGCACCTGGAGTGTTTCAAAAGCTGCTTTGGGTGGTGCCCTCCTGTGCTGCTGTCACGTTTATCCCACTCCCCCACATTTTGCAAGAGGAAGCAAAGGCTCTGCCTTGGTACACTGTAATAATGTATGGCTGAATATGGTCTGTCTACACATAATCTTGTCCCTGTGCTTTGTTAATGTCCTCTTATGAAATGAAAAAAAAGAACCCAAAGCCTAATCCAGTAATTCTTCATCACAGTCCCAATCTTGGCTGCTACTTCGCTGAAATAAAACTTCTAGATTTCTTTCTTATTTCTCTATAACCAGCATATACAACCTGAATAATCTTGAATTGTTCTGCTAAGTTTATAGTTCATCACACTTGTGGCAGAATTCTGTTTTTTTTCTTGCTCCAAGCATTGTAACAGAAAAAAAATATTATACTTGAACAGATATGATAAAGTTTCCTAAAGCCTGTGGAGGAATCTTTTCCTCAATATGCTCCTGAGTTTTTAGGGCCAGCCAAGTATGTTATGAGCTCAAAATGTGGTTGCTTGAATAGTAAGGTTCACTGATGGTCAATGCAAACTGCCAATTTCCAAAGACAAATATAGTGTGTTAGAAGCTATATAAAATATTTGGCTGAAGGCTTTATGTGCCAGCTCAGACTGGTTTCTCTAGCAGACTATAAGAAAATGTATTTAACTGTATTTAATGTGGTCATTCAGGATTTCATGGTGCCTTTCATAAACAATCCCAGAATTATGGACATTTCAGCTGGAATGTCTTCTGCTTTGCCAAGCTTTGCACTTCCAGTGGGGTATTGTGTTCTTCTCTTGTGTTCCATAATTGTCAAAAAATGCTGATGTGCACTTTGATCCTGCAAAGAAGTTCAGCATTTGAGTAAAGCAAGTTGATCAAGGAATGCATCAGTAGAATTTTCAATATCTTTCTAGATTGTTTGAGATGAAAGATATTGCCGATCTAAAATGATCTTACAACCATGAAATTGAGTGAGATGTGTTTCTGGGTTAGGTGCTGTTGCTGTATTTTGTGTTGTTATTACCTGTTCAGATAAGTGTCAGGAAGAGATTGTGGTGATTGCCAGGCTTATCCCAAAGATGGTACAGAGCTGTCCACCTGGTGGATAAGCTGTCTATTCACTGCCCCTGCACCTTCACCCCAGCCTTCTTGTTGAAGGGGCTCGTAGGGAACGGTGGAAATCCCAAAAATCCCTTTGTTCTTGAGGCTAGTTACACTTTTTTACAACTTTTACATGTTTGTGTGATCCACAGCAAGCAGCTGCTGTTTCAGCTTGGACAGTGACAAGTGGATTGGAAGGGGTTTAAAGCTCCACCAACTGCTACTGGAGTAGCAACTTGACACGTGGGAGCCAAGGCAGTTTGAGGCTGTTGGTTCTTCTCTGTCAGCAGCTCATTTGCCTCCTGTGGCCTCTCTCCCTTTCTGAAGGCGTGGAATTGCCACGGGGGCTGAGGAGCTGCGTTGCTGACTGACTGCAGGGAATGATGCTTTGCTCTTTGGCACAGTTTTAGACATGAAGCCCCTCTCCAAGGCTCCAGTACTGTTTTAAGTGAGACATTGAGTTCTCTGGCCATCCCTGCCTGTGGCTTCCCCCAGCATCATCTCAGCTCAGCCATGGTCCATGGGCTCAGCTGGCAGCTGTCAGAAGGCTGTGCAGCTTTGGGATCAGGGCAGGCTTCCTGGGAGCTGTGGCAGGGTCACTGCCCCTGTGGTCATCTGGGATCTGTCTGTGTGGCTGATGAATTCAGGAGAGGTGAAATGCTACCCATAAACACTTTGGTATTCTGAAATATGTCTTTTTACATGTCTTTTTGTTGTACGTCACTTTAGCATATTATTTCACAACAAGAGCAAGAATCACTCCTTAATCAGCTTTTCAGTGTTGGAGGATGAGATAAAAATATCTGAGTTAGGTGGTTAGGTGGTTTCTACCCAGCAAAGCAAGTTCACCTGTGCAGAGACAATCCTTGGATGAATTTCAAGAAGCAGCTTTTTTGGAAAGTGGAGAGCTCTCCCCACTAAGGCCAAATCAGAGAGCGTGAGCTGAGGTGAAATGGCTCCTCAGGTGTTGTGGGTCTCTTGGAGGAATTTTTCAGCACACAACCTATGAGCATGTTCTGCATTTGGCAATTATACAGTGTTTGGACATTTGTGAGCATTTTGTCTTCAGCCCACAGGAGTCATTCAGTGCTCTGCCCGGTATTAAATGTATAGAGGCTTAAGTCCTGTTTTCTTATTCTAAAAAAGCAGAGAGGGTGAACAAAAGCAGTTAGAAAGTGTCAGAGCCATGACACTGCAGGCAGCTGGGCACCGTTAGTACAATGGTGCTATATTATTAACAAAAAAATCAACTATTTCTCATTGTGATTCATTCTGTTTGACTCATCTTTGTGCAAGAAGTTCAGTTCTGGCTTAATACACCAGTGAGTCACTCCCATCTCCTCATTCTGTTCATGCTTCTCTCTGGATAGTGTTTGTTTTAGCAGCCACAGTGGTACAGTGTGTTTGCTGGCTGTAGGCAGAGGAATTTCAAGCAGGCCTGTTTATTTGGCTTCAGTAGAACAGCCCTTTTGCTATCACCAAGGTTCTGAGTATTTGGCAGATATGCTGTCAAATTGACCTCTAATGCTGCCTGTCCTACATCACTTGCAGTGTAGCAGAAGCTTAGGTTGGAACAATCTGCTGAATGTGAGTCTCACTCTTCTGCATCATTTGACTGTCAAGTTTTTTGTCTGCATTATTTTGCCAGACTGAGGCATGAAAACATCTTGTCATAATTTACCCTTGTGTTCTCTTCTTACAGAGAAACTTCTGCTGCTTCAAGTGTCTAGCTTTGTACCCCTAGCGCTGACGGGAGAGATTAATTTTTCATTTCCTACTTGTGTAGAGGTCTACAAAGTTTTAGGCTTTCACATCTGCTGTGATGTGAAGGTGTAGAATTTGATGTAAGAGCTGAAATCTGATGATATATGGGACAAAAATGCAGTGGGTTCAAGTTGTATTTCCAGTAGATAACCTACCTGAGCTGCTGTAGGGCAGCTAGAGCTGATTACTACCAGATTCGAGAAAATCTGAGATAACTCTGTCCATAGGGAAACAGGAAAAAACCCAAGGTAATTCCAAGGTTGATTCCCTTCCATCCCCCAGATTTCTCCTGCTGTAAGAAAACAGGTGAGCAAAAGGTATTCTACACTAATGTGATTCAAGCTTACAGTTCTGCATTACATCTGTTACAGTCTCAAGGTTGATAAAACTATTACGGATTAAGTAGTTTTAAATATTATTTTGAATACAGCAAATACTAATTGAAAACACTCTTATTTTGTTTTGTTTATCCTGTTATTTTATTCATAATGATTTTTTTTCAAGTTAGCAGGTGGCCTCCCACTCCATTGTGGGAGTTGCTGTGTAAACAAAGAAAAAAAAACAACCCCAGCCAGTTGATATCCTGTCTGATTTTGCTTGCAGATGCTGAGCTGTCACTGCTCATCACTGTGCCAATAATCAAGGTTGTGCCAACAGCCCAAGGTTTCCAACACAAAGTGTGTGAAAAGGGCGTGACCTGGGCCATGCACATCATTATTCATTTCTTTAGCTGTATTGTTATGCCTGTGTGTGCTGCTGCATTCGGTTAAGTGTACAGGTGCCAAGACATTCTGTGCTCTGTTGTATTCTATCTCCATGCTATGGCATGTTGGTATCTTTGTGACTGTTGTGCCTTAACCCCAGAAATTAAGCCCTACAACAGCCATTCACTCACTCTCCCCTGGTGGGACTGGAGAGAGAATACCAGGGTAAATGTGAGAAAACTCATGGGTTGAAATCAAGACAGTTTCATAGGTAAAGCAAAGGTCATGCACACAAGCAAAGCAAAACAAGGAATTTATTCCCCACTTCCCCAGGGCAGGCGAGTGTTTAGCATCCCTAGAACAGCAGGCCTCTGTCACGTGTAATGGTGACAGGAAGACAAACACCATGCCTCCAAATGTCCCACCTTCCTCCTTCTCCTCTAGATTTATATGCTGAGCATGAGGTCGTATGGTCAGGGATATCCCGTGGATCAGTTCAGATCAGCTGTCCTGGCTGTGTCCCCTCCCAGCTCCTCATTCACCCCAATCCTCCTCACTGTTGGGGTGGGATGAGGAGCAGAAAAGGCTCTGGGTAAGACCTGCCTAGTGGTAAAGGAAGCATCTCTGAGTTACCAACACTGTTACAAGCACAGATCCAAACCACAGCTCTGTACCAGCTGCTATGATGAAAATTAACTCTCCCTCAGCACAGACCAGGGTGCTCTTAGAGGAAATTGGAGCACTCTCAGAGCAGGGAAACCTGGCTGTGCAAACCAAGCTGCCCAATCTTGCTTTCTAACTGGCCATCCAGAACTGAGATGGCATTTCAACTTCAGAATTTTGTGGTGGTTGCCTTTTGGCCTCTGAGATCAAGAGCTGGTGTTAATTAGTGAACTAAAAGTTTGACTTGTATTCATGATGAATTCATTTATGCTTATACAGTCTCAGAAATATGCACTTCTGCTGGGGCTTCCAGGTATCACTTATCTAACAAGGCACTTCTGATCCACACAGTAGTTTTGATGCAAATAAGAGATATTTGGGTGGTCTAGCTCAGAATTAGGATGGAGACATTGTGGTAACCATCAAGCTGTCTGTGTACATGGGAAAATACAGACCTGACAGAGGTGTGGAAGAATTTTTTGTTGGTTCACTCCAGCAGTCAAACAGCTTTCCATCATTTCAGTTTAGTGAAAAGAATGTTTCAAATGCTTAAATTAAAAAGATGCAAATTGTCTTATTGCTTCCTTTCTTGCAGCCTTGGCCTGTGAAGATCTTAAGAGAATGTCTGTCCCCATCTGATTCTTTCCTCCATGTGCCTGCTAGTAACTACCCCATCTCACAGCTCTTGTTGTTTTTTGTGTCACACTCCTGGGTTTTTCTGTTGTGTACTGTCGGTGTTCCCTGATGCTACTGTACCACTGCCTTAAAATAATGTTGGATTCAAGTTGATACCCCATTGGTGCAAAAGAGCATTAGCTCAGATAATCTTATTTTAGATGATCCTGTTTTAGAGAGGTATTTGTGTCTAGAATCCCAGAGAAATAGGATCCCTTTTTAGTAGTTGCTCATACTAGAGCAAAAGGTCGGTAGTTGCCCTTGGGACAGAAATGGCTCAGGAGCTGCTTTGAGCATATGAATGATCTCCCTTGGCTCCAGCAGTTCTCCATGTGCTTCAAGACCAGTTGTACTTGAGGAGCTGCCTAACTCAAGGCTCTGGAGAGCAGTTGGGAGAGCAGAGCAGGGACAGCAGGAGGTTTTCTTTAGAATAGAAGAAGAGAGGGAAACCATCAAACTCACACACAGCTGCAGAAGGGCCCCTCTGCAAGCACAGAGTCTGCCTCTGGCTTTCCTTGATCAGGAGTCAAAATGGGCTCTGAACTGCAGAAATGCCCATGGGCAGTGGGAACTCGGGGTTAGCCAGCACAGTGTGTTTCAACATAGGAAGGAGCTGGCCTTGTTTTCATTTGTTGTGTGTACAGGCAGCAGATACTGACAAATAGGTTTTGGGACTTCACATGAAGAGAGATTTCTTGAGCTTCCTGCCAAAGGCAGCTTCTAAGACCACAAAGCCTGCGTTTTATTTGCTTCTTTATAGCCAAAAGATGGCTGACTGGTTTTATGGCATTTGATCTTCAGAGTGAAAATTTGTAACAGTTTGTCCCAGAATTTTCTGTTTGCCTCCCTGCCTTTTTTTTTTTTTCAGTGCACTTTGAATTTTTAGTCATTAAATGTCTTTATTGTCTCTTGTCCTGAGAATTTCATTTTATCTGAAGATTTTTTCCCCCTCATCTTTAAACTGCTTTTTTACCAAAAATTGAGGGATAAGTGACTGTTTTGGAAAAACCTTTAAAAAGAGAAAGCTTTAGATATAGCCTAAAGTTCCATGTTTCAGTTCTGGTGTTCAGTGCTCTGTTGTTTCAGCCTCATTTTTCCTGCAATAGTAAGACTGCTTAGTTTGGTAAAAATGCCTCCAGTCTCTTTTCTTTCAGGCCCAGGATGTAATGATTCTTCCCAGTTTCTGAGAATAACATACTGGAAATCACCATGACTCAAATATGGGGGCATGGCAGATATGCAGATTACTGTTGTGAAAATTTATGGGGGTTTTTGTTATTTACCTTCTGTGTAGTACTAGCACTTGTGTCAGTCCATATGGTTCCAGCATGCTGGGCTCCTGTGGCAGAGGTGATCCTTAACTCTTCCATAGGGCTCATTAAAATTTCCAGGAGTTCAGTGTGACCACTGTGATTCCACAGGTAAAGAAGCTCATGGCTGAATGATAAATAACTTGGCTCTTGTTAGAAATCCAGTAATTTGCCCTGGTATTCAATGATAGAGCTAGAAAAACCAGTGAATTTACCCAAGTCCCAGCCCAATAGTCTCCACCTGCTGAAATACGTTTAAAAGACAATCTCTGTCTCACAGATTTTGCTGTCTAAACTAATACTTGTCACCTTCAGACTTTGCAGATATTGGCAATTTCCATGGAGTCTTCTCAGACTCACTGTCTTTCAAGCCTCTGTAGAGCAGGTTGAAGTCAGCTGATGGCAAACCTCTTTCCTTTGCCACCTTTTGCTCATCCCTACAAAGCAGCCATAGACTCCAGGGCTCTGCACACCACAGGTTAGATCCCAGTCATCTAACTTATGCTTGAAGACTCCAGGTGAAACAAAATTAATTAGGAATTTGGAGAGGTGGTAAAAAGCACATGCACAAGCTAGAAAATAGTGGCTAAGTATGCCCACGGCTGGATCTGGGGTGGAAGATTACACTTACTTGTTGAATTTGCCACTTGAAGAGACAGAGACAGTAAGCTTGACTTCTATTCCCATACTTGACTCTCTGACATCTTGACTCTGCTGGCATGAGGCATGTCTGCTGTTCAGTGATAGTGGCTTGACATTTCCTGTGGCTTTGCCTTGAAACCATTTCCAAAGGCAGTAATGCACACTGGGAGTAGCTCCCTAACTGGCAAAGGCAGCCTTTGCTTGCATCCCTGTTGATTTTTAAATGCCTGTTCCTCCTCCTCCACAACTACTTCAAATGTATCCATGTCAAGTGGATCTGAGAGTGTCTCCTACTGCTGGCAACTGGTTCCTTTAGTGTGGTTGCTGGAATGACTTAGCTATTCTTTTTCTTCTTTTTAGGAAGAGTGGGAGAAGAGCCTAATTCCAGCTGTTTCCTGAAATTTCCCCAGTGTGTTAGTGTAAAGGAAAAGAATTACTACATGAGAAAAGCTTACTCCTTTGCTAATGCCAAATGGTGGAATTTAACTGGGTCATTTAATGTCCATTCCTTTAAAATGGAGACAGTCTGAGGCCAAAATCTTGCTGTGGCTTAGATCGACTGTCTTTGCCAGTCTTGATTTGGGCAAATTTCTGTCACACTTCTCCTGATTGATACTGACCCGCAAATGCTCTGTAAAATCTCTGTCATAAATTATTGTTAGAGATGGGCTATCAAGAACCATTTTCCTTGGCTTTTGGCTAACAGATAGGTATTTGCTCTGTTTTCTGAGGTGACACAAACTTGCAGCAGGGATCCTGCACAGACAGCAGCTACCCAAGCTCGTGCTAATAAGCACAGCAGAGTAATTAAGTGCATGAGGGCAGTTTGAAGTGGCACCAAACCAAGTTAATCTGTCTGGCGTGGGTGCCAAGTGTTGCAAAGTCTGGTAGCTTCAGGGACTTCAGTTTGGCCTCCCAAGCTGAGTGAAAACCTACAGCTACCCTGCTACTGGTATCTGCCTCAGGTTTAAGGTACCAGGTCCGTGCTACAGTCCAGTCCCCACATGCAGGCACACAGTTTTCTCCTGCTAAATCATCAAATGTCAGGAGTCCAGGGAGGGAGGGAGGGAGCCTGGGGAGATGGGGGCAGCAGTGCAGGGGACAGAGGCAGTGAGTCTCAGTTTTTGGATTGGTAACAGACTGCTTATGAATTTTTCCCATTTACCCTTCCCCCTTCTTATCCTCTTGGCTTCTCACACAATTACAGAATGAGTCTGTGTGACTGTATGAAAGGCATTTCCTCCTCTTACTTTTTTTTTTTAAAGTCTGCTTCAGCCCACCAGCTGCTTTCCATTAGTGTTACACACACACTCACTAGGAGGGCAAGTCCATAATGCTTCAGGCACTGTTGAACAGCAGAAATCCTTCAGAATTGCTGTCAGGCAGAGGCTCCTCAAAGCAGATTGTAGCTAACAACAAGAGTTCAGCACATTGGGACCTGTCTTCTGGCGAGTCTTCGCAGAGGAGCCAAGGTGTGGGGACAGAGGGGGGTTGGGGGCATTGTCTGAATGCAAAGTGTGAGAGCTGTGGATAGATCTCTCCATGTGGATGGTTGTTTGCTCTGGATATCCTGTCAAGGTTTGCAGCTGCATGTTGTCTGTTGCTATGGGGAGTTATGACCCCCTGCTTGATTCTGGGAGAATATTTTATTGATATTAAGTATTATCTAGATGCTTATCCAGACTTCCTGGTGGGTACTACTGCTGTACTTGTTATTTGTGATCCATGGAAAAGGACCTTAAACTTTCTTTAACTATCCCTCCTTCAGTGAAAATAACAAAATCAATATTCATTAACTTTATAAACGCTTCCCCTCACCATTACCAGTGGAGAAAGTAGCAAGAATCCTGGTGTAGACTGCTGTTTGTGCTATTCTTTTATACCTACATAAAACCCCTCATGGGAGGGACCACATGGGTGGCCCCCCACGGGAGATACCAGCTAGGGACTGGCAAAAAAACTGTGAGAATTTCACCCTAGAAACACTACATTGTAGAAGAGCACAATGGGATCTGCAGTACAAGGTCAGGTCCTGGTTCCCCCGTCACGTTGGCTTGTACCCTGTTTTAACAAAGCTGTTTGTGGAATCCCACGCTGTTCAGCATATTCTGTGACCGTGGGCCTTGAAGTGCAGGTCACTCATCTCATGGAGAGTAAAGGCAACTTTGGTTGCTGGGTCTCTGATATGCTTAAGGGATGTGAAAATTGGATAGAAATCTGGCTGGCTATGCTATTGCTGTATGATTGACTCTGAAATCCTGTTCCGTGGAGTTGCAGAGGGTAAACTTTACTTCACTTAGCTGTCATTGGACTAATGAGTTAATTGATAGCTGGTTGGGTTCCCAGAGAGGTAGACCATCAACGACATTTTGTCAGAACAAAGTCCTCTAATGTGCTTTAATAAGAGAGAAAAAAATTTAACCTCTCAGTCACCTTTTGCTGCAGAATGTAATCTGATAATTAAACCATCCTGCATTCTGTGTTTTTTTGAACCTTGGTTTTGAGGAGAAATAGAGGGGCTTTCTCTGAGGTCCTACAATAGCTAGGAATGTGTTTTGAGGAAGGCTGTCTGCAGGGTGGTGACCTGGAGGACCAGATGAGGCCCACAGGATCCATTTTCCTGTGCTGATGCATCTTGCTGTGAAAAGTGTGTGTCCTGAAATCTGGAGCATGAGCTTGATTTCAAATTATTTTTGTAGCATGGAGGAAATTGGTCTTTAAAAGCTCCAGGCAAAAATTTCACCTCTTTCTCTTGGCTACTTGCCACTGTCTGTCTTCTATAGGCTATGAAGATGCTAACTGAATGCAGTGCCTTGCATTCTTGAGGGTTTATTTCCTCAAGCATTTATTTGATAAGAAAGAAGCTGTTCAGGGTTCAGCATCTCCTTTGATCTCTCTGTCGTAAGGCCTTCTGGAATGCTTATGCAGAGCCATGGGACTGAAGCTGAAGAAACACTAAAGGTGGGGTAGGAGCTTGCTTGCTGTGCAGTTTCCAAGTCTTCTGCTCCACTGAAGAGACAGCAAGGAGGCTGTGCCCCTTTTCTGAGGCTGAGCAGAAAGCGTTTATCTTGGACCTTTGTTGAATGCAGGAAATTTGAGTCCTGTACAATGCTGACATCCCAGGAGTCCTTAAACACATAAACCAAGAGTGAAAGGGAATTGTCTTTTATTCATTTAGCATTCTCCTCCCTCTCTAACCCCCATGTACATATGAAGTCTTGTGTTCAGCTGTGCAAAGCAAATGGTCAGAACACCATCCTGGAACTTTATTTTCTTTTATCACTGCCCTCCCATAGAGTACTACAAATATTTGTCCAGTTGGTTCAGTTTGTAAAGGGGAGACAAGGACATTTCTCCTGTTCCTGGAGATTTCTTTTTACTTTTCAGACCCATTCGTTCCTGTAATGAGTTGAAGAGCTCCAGATGAATGCAACACAGTAGGGTTATCAATGGAAATTTTGTATGGGATAACAGAGAGCCTAGATCTAAAACATCAAACCAAGTGAGGATAGTGGTGACTGTTTAGTTCGATTGTCTGTTTTGAAGATAAAGCAAACCCTGCAAGTTTGTAGGAGCTTAATTGCTTTAAAATACACCCTAGCAATGCAAAGAGGGTCTAATAATGTCAGTATTATTTTTGTGATTGCATCTGCATAGGAAGCCACTCCTTGCAAGTAATTAATTAATTCACAGTTGTGGTAATCCAGCTCATCACCCTGTGCAGGGGGAGGCAAACCCTGTGCTTTTGCTAAACTTTCAGTCTTTTCCATGGCCCTACACAGGAATTGATGCAGTGGACTTGGATGCAGATGGCCAAGTCTGGCTTTTGAGAGGTGTGGCAGAGACTCAACATCTTGTGTGCCCTGTACCTCTGCAGCAGAGGTCTGTGCATATGCAGGGATTGCAAATACTGTTTGAGACAGGATTAAGAACATATTAGAAAGCTGTAGACTGGGGACATGTGCCCACTGTTCCACTTTTAGTGGGAAGCAAACAGTAGCTGTGACTTGGCAGCTCTCCTGTCTTGGCTGGCCATGACTGTCCCTGCTCCCACACTGAGGAGAAGTCTCCTGCATCCCGCTGTGATCATCTTCTCCCAGCTGTCCTGCAGGATCTCAAGAGTGTCAGAAATGCTGCTCTAAAAGGCCATTTATTTAAGCTGATATTTTTATCGCTGAAAATCAATACACAGACAGTATTTGTTTAAAACGTTGTCTCTAATGGTGTAATGCTCTGGGGGAGCTCACAGGGTGTCAGTACAGCTGATTGAACTGGATGTACATGGTATTGATACATCCTGACACTGTGTCTGTCTGCTGTTATTAAGGCCTGGAAGTGGTGAATATCTGGAGGTTCGATTGGTTAATGCCTGTGCTCTCACATGTATTTGTATTGAAGGGGTTTTGTCCTCTCTTTGTCCATTACACTGACCCCCAGGCTAGGGTTTGTTGCTCAGAACATTTGTTAACTGTTCTCTGTAAAGCACAACTCACTGCCACCGGAATTTCAAGTCTAAATGCTGTCTGGTTGCTAACTTTCCTCCAGGTATGTTGTCAGGTTTTTAATGATGGAACCTCCACACTGCTAGTGGAATACATACATGATATATTATATGGGGTTTTTTCCTGTAATTCAGCTACTTCAACTAACTTGAAGCTTGAGAAAATCTGTGATGTTCAGTTCACTGGAAAAAGATGATGAGGTATACAAAGGCACCAAACCATTAGGTCCTGAATGGGGCATCCTTGTAATTAATTGACCCTTGAGCTCCATGTCCCCAGAGTACTCGGCTATAAAATTGAGTTAATGCTGGAGCTGATTTGACTATGAAGAAATTGCCTCAGAGCTGAACTGCTTTGCAGTTGTAGTTCTACTTGTATGAAAGATATACCAATTGGAAATACATGCTTGCAGTTACAATAAACACTGTAGTCAAAAAACCTTCAAAGGCTGGAAGGATTCTGAGTGAGCAGCTGAGGTGCTTGAGTGAGTTAAATAAATGTTGAACTGATACAAACAAAGCTGGATCTGAAAGCATCAATTTTCTCTTGCTTTTGTTTAATTGAGGGTGGGTAAAGCAGAAGTTAGCGATCTAGATGAGCCAAATGCCAGGTCTGCTCACATTCTGTGAAAATAAAATCAAGTCTGGAGAATTGTCAGTTTGTCCTTGTGAATTTGTTGAATGCTTTCTTGGTATTTTATTTCAAGTGCATTTCCCTTTACCTCAGAAAAATCTAACACAGTATAGTGTAACACATGGTGTATAAAATTGAGAGGAAAAATTGGAACCAAATTTATTTTTAATATAAAGAAAGAATCTATAAGAAAGTCTACTGATGACTGCTTTAAAGAAAATATGCAGGAAATGCAAACATTTTCATAGATAATTGATGAGACAAGAGGAAAAAAGGATAAAAGTTGAATGGTTATGAGCATCCAGGAGGAAACTTAGAAATTATTTTTGATTGCTTGTCAATATTGTCTGACAATTGTTTCAAAAACAACGTCAGTGAATCTCAGTTAGGAAAGGTGTAATCAGTCCTAGTTGTTGCAATGACCTTTTCATTGGTTTTTAACAAATTGAAGTGAGATTATTTGGAACTACATTGTGTTAATGCTCTCCTGTGCCCAGTGCTCACAGGGGATCTGTTTGTCTGCACTTTGCTTCTCTTTTATACCTCCCTGATTCCTGCCCACAGTTCAGCAGCTTGACAGTTCACATCTGTATGGCCAGTGCAGGGAATGCTTAACTCCATGGCCTCTTTTTTCACAGGAGCCCTGCCTGTTTTACCTCTGTGAGCTGCTCCTTTCTTTTCTCTAACAGACCCCTCTGCCTCTGATTTTGTGCACCTTATCTTTTAAGGCTGTCTGAGGATGTGGGCTCATAGAAAGGTCCCAGTGCTTTTGGGCATGAGAGATTTTGGAGTATGTGGGTGATACAGAAGAAATGGAAGAGTTTAGTGCTTGGCCAAATTAGTACAGAATCAGTCTTGTTTGCTGTTGAGATACTTGACTTGGCTGTATTAAACGTGGCAAATTGTTAGATGTGATCTATGCAGAAAAAGGAGCATGATTTGGTTGTAAATATTTCTTACTCTTTGAGTCCTGACAGCATATGGGAACCTCTAATTACATAAAAGTATCACTGAGGTATATTCCATAACAAAGGACAGTATTTATGAGCTGCCGTGCTAAACTGTCACATTTCCATTGTTGCATGACATCTGTACTGTAACTCTTGTGGTCTGCTGCTTCATTCCTTTGTCTGTGACAGACACCCATTTGGAAAATACAAAGTGGAGCCAGTTAACACTGAATGATATTAAAACTAGGCTGAACTTCTGTTTTCATCAGGGAGGAAGATGATGCCATGAGCTAATTTGGTTGATCAATAGCCCTGCTGGCGATAAGGTTTCAGAGCTTGTGGTTAAAAGCTGATTGCACTGGATCCAAAATTAATTTGATCTATTGGTTTCCACAAATGTAGCATAGCCTGGAATGATGTTTCAGTGCTGATGCCTAACTGGTTTTAATAATGATGACAGACTAGACTGGTGCCTGCTGTGAGGACAGCAATACATGAACCCTGGCAGCTGAGCACTTACTTATGTTTTTTACAGTAGCATGGAGCTGTCACTCTCTAGCAAATGTTCATTATTCTAAGACTGGGAAGCATTACAGTGTTTGCTGAGCAAGTGTAATGACATCCTTCCTGAAAACTAGCTTTGATTCTGGTCTCCTCACAAGAGAGAGGTGCTGGCAATGATTAGACTGGATTGTTAATTGTGACTGGAGAAATAAGTGTCTCTGAAAAGTGAAAAGTTCTGTGGCCAAAGTGCAAAAAAGTGTGCAAGGCATGTTTGTGATAACCATTTAGGCATGTAGTTGTAGAAAGGATTCAGCTGTGTTCTTTATTCATGCTAGCTGGGACCATGTTCTGCTGGAGAGATGGACTGAAATTTAACTGATGCTTTCATCTCTGTTTCAGTGACTATATAATGGCTACAAGACCCACAGAGGTCACACAGTCACCTGAAACTGGAGACACAGTTGAAGAGTACACAGGTAAGCAGTTGTTCTCTGAATCTATAGCTGATTTGGAAGATTTATTTTCTTCAGTTAGTCAGTTCTGTAGTGACTTGTTTTGCAGTGGTTTTTTTGGGGGGTGCTTCTTTTGTAGGGTAAAGGAAATTCTGTGTGTCTTTGTCAGCTGTCAGTATTATGGAAAAGACGTTTTAATGTGCAGTACTGGAACTACATATCCTGTTGGAAGGTATTCCTTTTGATTCTGACTTGGTTTTTAAAAGCAGGATATTAGAGCTTGAAGGGCCGATTGTTGTGCCTGCATTGATGTATCCTGCAGACGTGGGAGCCTCCGTCTGTGGGAGCTGTATCAGTACCCCCAGCAGCCTCTGTCTTTCTCTGCTTTTGGCCACAATCAGCCGTTTGTTATTTACTGTTTAATCTGGTGGCATGGTGTGATGCAAACAGTGTGAAGGAATGGAATAATAGTCAAGAAAGGAAAATATCTTCCTTGTGCTAGAGACTTGTCTATGTTAAAGGATATCCCCTTTGCCAGTCTGAATACGAGGAATAACATCATGTCAGAAGCATCTCTGGAGAAGTGGCTGTCACACCATTTGATTTTTCTCTCTTTTCTTTGGCTAATGTTTTGCAATCATCATAAATGTTTGTGTTTCAAAGGTCACCTTGCTTTATCCTTTGGAAATATATTTGCCACTATCAAAATATTGTTAGAAGAGATAAGCAAATGGCAGAGAGACTGTTAGTTGAACTCTGCTTGGCAGATGGATAGATGTGAAGAAAGTGTAGTGATAGATGCTCAGCACTCTCTGGTTTCTTAGATTTATGATGTAGTTGTCACACAGTCTAATGCTATCCCAGCATACTGGTAAGCTTGTGTAAAGCCCATGCATGAAACTTTTGTACTCAAGTTCACTAGAAGATTCAGAAAAGAGATCAAGTTCCGGCCTGGGACATAGGAAAAGCAGTAGATGGCTCATGATCTGAAATGTTGGCTCTAAATCCACCAGCAATATTTCTGACCCTAAATGAACAAAATTTTAAATAGTTAAAGGCTGCTGTGCTGTTGCCAAGGAGTTCAGAAGACACTTGGCTGGACATGGACAAAGCCATTTTAGAATTTTTTGTTTTCTTCCAAATGTAATGGAGGATTGCCTCACCTCTTCCTCTTCATAATTAGCTCATGATGTAAAGGTTCTAGGAGGCTAAAATTCCCACCTTCACAGCCCAGTGGATTAGACTGATTTCTTGAGGTTTGCCTTATTGTCCCTAGTACAAGGCTTCCAGTGCATGCTGCTCCTTCTTTGTGGCAGGAACCAGGTTGCTGTCCAAAAACTGGCAGCACGCAGTGTTAGTGGTACTGAATTCCATGATTTTATTGCTTGTCTGCCAGTATCTGGTATTTTTTATGAAGCTAGAATCATGACATTTTCTGAGAATCTTGTCTATGGGTTGGGATTTTTTTTCCAGTTGTTTTTAATGTTGAAACTATCTAGTCCTTGGAGTTGAGGGGAAAAAAAGATAGAAAATACATCCTGACTGCACCCTAGGAAGTCAGAGATCATAGAAAATCCCCAAATGAATGGTTTAATTTAAATATGATAATTGACCTCCCAAATCAGATGTTCCCTATGCTTTTTGCAGTTTCAATTTTTGCACTGGAAAAACATCCTTTCCTTTTCTATCTTGTTAGAGGGAAGAACTATTCAAAGAGCAGAAGTTAATTCTCTCTGTGCACAGGAGACACAATGAAATAGGCAGTACACATGCAGTAAAAATTACAGAATACACAAACTTTACAGAGAAAGGAAAATGCTTATTCCTGCTTCTTTTCTGTTATAGATGGCTAAAACATGGCATAGGCAACTAATTTTTGGGAAAGTTTTCCTTTTTAGGGCAGTAACCTAGAAATTTAGTATTTTATTTTTAATGCCATAAAACTGAAGATTGGCAACCATAAGATTTCAAAAGTCACCAGTGGATAAAGGGGAAATAGGCATAGTTGTTAGAGCTTGGATTTCTGTTATGCATTGATTTTTTTTTCCCATTTTAAGTATTAAGGTCCTCTTGTATTTTGTTAGTTCAAGTATCGAGTATTCTACCAATTTAGTGTTATGTTGAGCTGCTTCACAGTGCACTGAGATGTAGCCACCTTTAACTTAAACATGGAATTATTTTAGTGGTGTGCAAAACCAGAGCACAACTGCGTGCAGCAGCAGGAAACAAACAAGAGCATTGTCTTCCTGAACCGTAGAACCATCCCACAGTTTTCATCTGCATCCAGCACTAAGTGTCTAGTAGTGATTTTATCTTTTTTTACATAGTAACATGGCAAGTGCCAGTCTCTGAAACTGCAGGGAAACTTACTGTCTTCTCATTCATTTGAGGCAACTGAACATTTGCAGCTGAGCAAAGCATGGTTGAAGAGGAGTTGTTGCTGGAGGGGATGTACCCAGCACATCAGTAATAAATTAAGAGTCTAGAGGTGGCACTGCAGTTACTGATGTGCCTGCATCAGCTACTCTCTGTTGCACAATGGTACAAGTGTTGTCCCATGCCAGCTGGGGTTTGCTCGTTGGCAGAGTTTGGAAATCCTTTCTGTAGCCTCCATTCTGGAGTTAGTGCCACTTCTGATCTAGACAAGTATTTGGAGTAGTACATTGGCAATGTTTGCTTTTGTGGCAAGACTTATGTCTGTTTCTCTTAAACATCCTTAGAATCACTTGTTATTTTGTGGTGGTTTTTTTAGTGTGTGTGTTTGGTTGGTTTTAACACTCTCCTGGTTCTCTGGAAATACCCACATCTAATTAAGCTCATCAGTAATGCTTGCAGTAGAATCCAGCTTGCTTTCTTTTTGTACAACTGACAGTTCACCAGTGTACATGACCAAGGTACCGTTTCTCATTTAAATAGCTTTTTAGTTGCAGAGTTCCTTGCCTGTCTCAAAGTTTGCCATTTTGTTCTATGAGTCATTGACTGTGTTAGCAGACATTGCAGAACTGATATTTTTGGGGAACTGCTTTCATTAAACTGGTTAAACTTTTGTTTTGCCAGTCTGAGATAAACCAGATCAGCTTTGACAAAGTTTCCTGGAAGAATACCATACACATTGTTTAATTGCTGATATGAAAGACAGGAATGGTCAGGATGTGTTTCTAGACTCTGAAGCACACTTATCATGCTTTTTTTACTTGAGAGGCTCTGTGTACTTGCTGTATGACCTGTCTTCTCTTGCCAGTTCTTGCTGTGGGTGCAGCACGAAATTCATTGAACCCTGTGGGAGTCTTAACAAATCCCAAACCGTTGGGGTTAGCTCTGTTGTCTGGGCCACAGCAATACAACCTGTATGTGTTCTGTGACTGTCTCATTCACTTACTGCCTGATATGCAGCAGTGGAAGATAAAAATGCCTTCTACTGATAAACCCTCCCTAAGAGCAGCCACATTCCCATTGTTATCGAGGCGAGTGGGACTCCAGTGAGAGTTCACTTTACATGGTTTGAAAGACACTTTGGTCTCAGGAGCAGCCCAGGTCACTTGGAAAGCAGCGTGCAGGTCTGTGGTGGCTCTGCACAGGGGTGGCCGTGTCACCAGGCTGTGCCGGACACCGTGGCAGCGTCCTTGTGTGTCCTGGCACGTGGTGCTGGCACGGGGCTGGGGAGCAGGGAGGAGACAGGGGGAGTGGATCTCAGTATCATTGTCTATTTCTCAAAGTGGCCACTGTCTGATGCAGCTGTGTGGTGGCACAGTTTCAGCCCTGATAAGGCCCACTGGCAGAGATCCCCACACGTACAGGGCACACGTTGAGACAGAGCATCACCAACTAAATCATTGCTGGGAGAAGACAATAATTGTGTTGAAATAATGCCTCACTTATGAAAGAACTCTCCAGCTGTGGGCATGTATTATGCCAACTGCTGTAAAGTATTAATTGGACAATGAAGTTGGCTCAGATATGCAATGATGTTATTGCTCTGAGTATGTATTTAAGTCAATCAGAGGGGTCTTAGTACAACAGTTTGGCCCAAACCACTCAAAGTGACCCCTCAGTGCAAGGGTCAGGGACAAAATGCTATACTTGTGTGCTGAAAGAAAATATACATAAGAATGTTGAAGTATTTTAGATTATTAAAAAAAAGAGATCAGTGATGTTTCATGGTGGGTTTTGTTGGTGGGCTTTTTGTTTGTTTGTATGTTTGTTTTGTTTTTTTTTTTCTTTTTGTATTTTCATTCAGAGTATCGGAAATCTGAAAACAAATTAACAGTTTTCCAATTGTGTTCTTAGGGCTGCTGTGTTTGGGGCTTTTGTGTCCTGCAAGACAATGTCTTAAATTAAAGTTTGCTTCTTTGTCCCTGGAGGAGTTGTTGATTTTATTTTGGGACAGTTGTTTAATGTGGAAACAGATATTTTGGGTTTAGAGTTTATAAATTCTTTTTTCCAGTTTTAGTATTTTTGCCAATGTTGAATGTCCTTCAAGTGTTGTCTCCTTAGAGCACTGAGTAAAGAGTAAGCGGAACTAAACCAAACTAAGTAAAAAACATTAATAGCTAAAGACACTGTCAGCGGTTTTTTATTGAAAATATACCAAATATGATCACTGTTCAGTTGTAGATCTATGAAAGGTATATTTTTGCATAGACTGGAACCTAGGTAAGCACCATTATTGTCAGCTTAATGCCAGTGTTGCTTTATATAGGAACCAAATGTAAGAATTGAAGCTTCACCTTTCACTGGACTCCAGCACTGAATTATTTACAGAGGAGCTGACTGAAATTGAATGGGCTGCTCTAGCTTTGAGGCTTCTTCCAAAATTTAAGAGATAACATTACTCAAGCTAAGCAATACCACCAACTTTCAAAAATTTTCATTTTTTTTCATGTTGCAGGAAAGAAAAAATCCAAATTTCAGACTTTCAAGAACTTCTTTGCCAAGAAGAAAAGGAAAGAACCTCCACCTCCCAGGGGAGAGAGTAATTTAAAACCTTGCCAGTCCAGCAGCGATGTCAGCATCGCTGTGCTCGACACTGCTGCACTTCATTCACCGAGGGAGGCTGGGTAAGCTGGCGGGGAAGGAAAATAAATAAAAGTGGACCTCTCACAGCAGTAGGGTGAAAGCATGAGTTGGCCCCTTAGGAGCAACCTCTGTCCAAATTTGTGCAAAACAAGCCCTAATGCTGATGAAGGAATTCCAGGAATTTCCTCTTTCTTTGCTGGTGCTTGAAGAGTCAGCCTGGAAAGGAGGGGGAGGGCAGCCGGGGGCAGGGGTGATCCAACCTCTTAGTGTAAGTCTGCAGATAGCCCAGATTGCTTTGATTGTTCTTAGTGTTTGAAATCTGTCTAGGAAGGTCTGATCAGCAGCAACTTTTCAAGAAGAGGATGATGACTGAGTACTGCTAGTACAGAGAAGTGTGAAGCCGTGTGATTGTTTTTCAGCACCAGTGATGCCCTCTGTCATGGCTGCAGTAAAGAGAAAAGTATTTCTGGTATATTATCAGTGTGTGATTGCTGTTTTAACTTTCTTACCTAGCCCTTTAAACATAGATAACAACTGAAGGCCCCTAGTTTTGTGTCAGTCACCCCTGGAGGTCTGTACATGTGAGTGAGGTTTGCAAGTCCGTGAGAGCATTTCTCAGCTCTCTGAATGGTGTTAGTCCAAAACAATGTTGTTTTCTCAGTCAGTGCAATACAAACTATCAGCTCGCACTGCATACCCTTCTCCACTAACAATCTTCAGACCATCAAACTACACAACACCTCCATTGCAAATCTCCAATGGACTCTGGCCTGGAACAACCCTCTGAGCATGGTCATGTCTCTTTCCAGGGGTGTCATGGAATGGTATCAGGTAACCTGTAATTTGGCTGTTCTCCAGCTTCCCCACCCTCCTCATCCTCCCCTGTTAGCCACTCAGCCAGGCTTCTCTCTGGATTGTCTAGGGCTTGGGTTGTGGAGCCAACACACACGAAGTGTGACCAAACACTGGCCATGTCCAATGGGTTGCAGTGTTTTCCTGAAGGAGTCATTGGATGGAGGTGGCACTAGCAGAGGGCATGAATAGGTGACTAGAATGGGACATGCTGAAATCAGCACTGCTGCCAGATGTTTTCTGTCATCAAACAAGGCATTTGGTGGAGCTGGGCACTGCATTTCTTTGGTGGAAAACTTGTAGGTATTACTTTCTCATGGGTGCTTGTTCCTCCTTGCCCCACCTTTTCCCACTTGCTCTGTGTGTCATGGAAATAATCTGGGAATGCAACAATTTATTTTGTTTGTTAGCATAACAGCAACAGATTAAGTGACCACACAACCAGTCTCCTGGGGCACATGAAATTAAAGTCAGCCCAGTCCAAAAAGTTTAGGAACATCTGAGCTTGCCCCATCGGCCCATAGGAGGGATCTGGCTTAAAATCAGCTGTCTGCTCTAGAGGCACCGTGGGTGAGAACTCTTTTTCTTGCTCTTAACCAAGTATTTCAAGTCCAACTACTGTTTGCCTCAGTTCTATCCTCCAGTGATTATGAACTGTTGTGCAAGATCAGAGATCAGGAAGTGAGTAAAACTCTTCTTTTTTTTTTTTTTTTTTCTCTTTAGAGGGAGG
>VXBB01013672.1:0-83444 GCA_013399915.1 Illadopsis cleaveri | reverse complement strand
GACGCTGGAAGTGGCGGGCAGGGCCAGGATTCCTCGGAGCGCTGGTGCACGGGGTGGGCGCTGCTCTTGGCGCTGCCCCATCCCCACACGTCGCACGTTAACAGCGCCTGGGCTGCTCCTCCCGCACCCCGGGGTCTTTCAGAAATGAAACCAACAGCGGCGTTTGTTTCATCCGTGTTGTGCTTCGTAAATGACACAAACCTCGTTGGAGTCACGGTGTCAATGCTCGGCGGGTGTCCTGCGGTGCCCACCGTGGCTGTAACCCCGGGCCGTGCCGCGGAGCCCCGGGCGTAACGAGCAGCACCGGCCGCCACCCGCCCGCGCTGCTCCCCCCGGGCCGGGTGGTGCTGGCGTGGTGCTTCCCCGCGGAGAAAAGAATGCATTTAAAAACCCAGAGGAAAATCAATTTTGAAACTCTGCAAATTGTCGGAGGGAATGGGCTGCTATAAAACTCGAAATTACCTTCAACTCTCTTTTTGAAATAGAAGGGATTTGAAGTACGGGATAATGTTTAAAGCACTTTGTTGAGATCGCATCACCTTGTCTGATCTTATATTGTATGGCTTAAATTATAGGAAGAGGGAATTTCTGCATGTTGGTGTCCAGATGGTCTAGTAGCTGGGGTTCTGTCTATGCACAGATAAATAGATTTTAGATAAATACTAGATTTCAATCTGCGGTTTTGCTTAGGGGTTAGATGATATTTAAAGTGCTATTCTCTAGTTCTGTTGCAATTTTTAGCCATTTTAAACCTTATTTGAAAGAAAAGAGTCCCATTTTGTCAAAGCTTTGGATCAAAGAATTGAAGCAGAGGCAACAGATCAAAAAGCTCGTACCAGACGTTGAGCAAGACACGTGGGAGTTTGACTTCTTGGATGTGTAAAGCCTGGATTTACCGAGAAATTGTAATTATAGTTTTGCCACAATGACACAAAGATGCTGTAGTTAATGTTGTGTCAGCAGTGCCATAAGAATATGCTCTTACTTTGAATAGTTCAATTTAGCATAATACATTGTACCTGGTATATCTAGGAAACACGCTTTTCAGGTGTGAGGGAGCATGACTAAACTAATGCAGAGAACAGGTGTCTCAGCAGTCAGGAAAAGGTTTTATAGCCAAAGCTGGGACAGCTTGGTGCCAGCCAGATGTTTGCCAGCAAAGAACAGGAAGATGCTCCCAGGTCTACAAGGAGGGGAGAAAGGTTCCTGAGGAGGGCAGAGAAGCTGATTTCAGGAAGACATCTCGCTTACTTGCAATGAGCTGGACTCCTATTTCCTCCACCTTTGTGCCTCTCCTTGTCAAAGGAGAGCTTCTGTCCTGAGGAAAGTGCTCCAAGTAGGAAAGGATTGAAGGCTGTGAATGTGGCACGTATCCAGCCTCCTGCCCCCAGAGTGTGACAGGGCACTGGGCACTTTCACTGCATTTCTTCAGGATCCCTTGGACTGCCAAGGAGTCCTTGAGCACAAGCAATGTGGTACCATCAGCAATTGCTGTAGCAGAACTGGCTGAAAGCTTGAACTGCCATTGTGTGCTTGCTGCAGGATGGAAGGTGGTCTCTCCCTGGCAATGCATGCCAAGCTCTGCTGCCCAGAAATGAAGGTCTGGGGTCACCCCTGGATGGAGGGAGGGGAGGGCAGCCCTAGATCTCCATGCTGTGCATTCTTTCAGGGGTGTGGAAAGGCAGCTGGTGTTGGAAGCTTGGAAAGAGGGAACTGCTCTGCAGTAAACTTCTTGGCTCAACAGTTAGGCTGAGTAAAAGGGAGAGGGTCTCTTCTCATCTTTGGAGACCATTCGTGAGAGGTGGATGGGACCAGCCAAACCACCTAGCTGGAGGCTAGCACTGAAGCGAGCTCCCCACCATGCTCTGGGAAACCTCCTTGTTGGAAAACCCAGACACATCCCAGCAGCTGGGGTGGCAGGAGAGTAGGATTCCCTTTGTGCTTAGCAGTTCTCCCATATCCACATCAGCTTTAGTGCTCTCAGACAAGCTGTTTTACTGATTTGTTTGGGGAATTGCTGGGAAAGCTTTGGATGCCTGGTTTTATTCTTTATTTTAAGTGGTGTGTGTCAGGATTTTTTGCAATTGCAAACACAGGGACCTTCCCTCTGTGCAGCTGGGAGAGCATGACGGATGTTTCTGATCTGGACACTGAGTAGGGCTTGGTTTTATTTTGACATAAGTGCTCAGGATGGACTTTACAGAGGTGTGAGTGAGTACACAACAAGCAAAGTAGCAAAGAATTAGGCCTGCTGTGGGCTAGCTTGGTACACTTTTCCCCAATCATAGAAATCTGTCCATCATGGGCTGCAGCCACATTATTTTGGTTCTAGGCAGAGATTGCCAGTCCTGGTAAATTGGGAATGGGCTCAGTCAGTCACCCCTACTAAAGGTTCGGATGAACCTTGTGCCTTGGAGCTGGCATCTTTAATTGGATGGTTCTAGGATTCTGGTGGTAAGAGGCAAAAGTACAGCAAGTCATGTTGGCACGTTGGCCCTGCTCCCAAGGAAAGGATGCTCAGGTGACACATCAGGAGAGGCGCCGCAGGGTCGTTCCGCCTTGCTGCTGTTCTCCGAGCCAGTGCAGCAGGCACAAAAGAGTCCAGCAGTGATTCATCAGGAATCCTTGGATCTTGGCTGATTCCAATCAGTCCTGCTGGGCTGCTAAAATAGATATGGCCAGAGCATAAAATAGCTAATAAAAACAAAATCCTCCATGGAAAATTCATTCTTCAGGGTGTGAGGTTTCAGTTGCCATGCCAAAGCAAAGCTGAGAGGAGAGAGATTTGAGATTTTCTAGCTTGAAGGAGGGGAGGGGGTATTATTGATCTCACCTCCCAGGTCTTTTCAATCTGTTCGTTTACTCCATTTCACTTAAAAGATTCGCATCATGGTAACCTTGATTTATTATCTGATTTCTTTTTTGATTCAACCTCTCAAAACTGTGCACTGGCTTGAACCTGCAGTAATAAACCAGCACAGTTATTCCCTCTTATCTCCGGCATGCATGTAATGCTTTCTCTGCTGTACCCGATTCATTCTCACCGACAGGCAGCAAGGTGAAATTTTGAGAAGATTGCCCTCTCTCATCAAGAGTATAGGGCGAGCAGGGTTTTCACTCCATTCTAGAGCAGAGCAGAGAGGGCATGGCAGGAAGGGATCCTGTGGCATTGTCTCCAGGTCAGGATGAGACTCCATTCAAGTACTGTGCCATCTGTGGCCTTCAAGACCAGGCAAGGTCTTTCCAGCACTTAGCTGTGGGGAGCTGGAAGACTCCTGCTGCAGAGGCTTGGCTACCAGAAGTAAGAAAAGTCCTAGCAAGGGTGCAGGAGACAAACCACTAGTCAAGTAAGGCTGGATGAGGAGTCTAGGTCTAGCCCTGAGCAGGAATTGATCAGTAAGCTGTATTGGCCTCAGAGTACCTTTGAGAGACACCGTGGAGAGCTTTGACTCACAATTTGCAGGAATAAGTGACACAGGTATGTGTACATAATTGTATCAGTGCACGCGTGTGCAGGCTGGAGGGGTTCGTGTCACTTTAGCTGTTCTAATTAGTTACCATAGTCATCTCTGTGTTTAGAGAAGCCAAAAATCAAGGGTTGCATTTTCTTCTTGCCAGAAGTCTGAGAGCTGTTCTTAATTGTTATCTCTCAGTGCACAAAGGTTTTTATAAGATAAAGTTGTACAGCTGTGATATTTGCCTGGACTTGCATCTCCCAAGGTGGAAGGGCAGAAATCATTTGTGAGCTGAGCAAAAATATCCCCTGCAGGAGGAGAAAGAGGGGAGCTTCTGGCTGTATTTTAATATGTGTTAGGTGACACTTAAACATCTGTCATGAATTATTTAAATGAAAGAGGCAGACTTACACCTGGGAGTAACTGTGTTGGTATCCTAGGCTGTAGCCTTCTCCCACTGTAGTAAAATGTGACAAGGTTTTTAAGGGATTTGGGTGCAGCAAAAGTAGTACTTCTCTTGTAGCCCCAGTTTACTCAAATTCTCCTGGCAGCCTTTTGAATGCTGCCACAGATCCGGGAAGCCCCTGCTGCTTAAGGAAAGCAGCTTTTCTTGTGTACACTGCTGGTTTTCCCTCTCCAAAACCCATCTGGAATAATAAAGTGATCTCTTTCTCCAGGGTTAGTGAGCCATTGAGGCAGCCACGTGAGTCTGATGGCCCCCAGGCCGTGAATGCAGCAGTTGGTATCAAATCAGGGGATCGAACCTTCCATGTTACGCACTCATCGTAGCAAGTCAAGGATATCCAGCACTGTGGGAGGGTGTGGAGGAGTGCCAAGGATACAGTGTGTGACAGACTCAATGTCTTTCCACTCATAGCAAGTCCAGGGTTACGTCACAGCATTGTTCTCCTGAGAAGATGGAGAAAGCAAGGAAGGAATTAAGCAATTTTCTGGGTAGGAGCCGTCCCAGTACCAGCAACGAGGCTTCTGCTGATGTCCGTGCTCCAGGAGCCTTCAGTAGTTCAAGGGTAAGTGCAAAGAGCAGTCCTTTCTCCAGCACTGTCCTGAAAGGAAAAGACTGATGGTACAGCTGGTGTGGACATATACAGGTTTTACCCCAGGTCCTAGCCCGTCCTTTGCTCAGAGTCCTTTGTGCAAGACCTTGACCTTTACAAAGTGAAGCTGTGAGGCTCATCCTGGTCAGAGTTGTGCTGCCTTCCCCCACAGCCAGTGACAGCACTGTCACGATTGCCTGGGTTTGGGATGCCAGTATGGCAGGGCAGGCTTGTGGTTGTGACTGTAGGGGATATTTGATAATAAAACCCTAATGACTGGTGGCCTAATCAGCCCCCAGTCAGCATCCTAAGCTGACATCAGGCCACATGCTGCTGGGAGATCCCCTGCCCCTGTGCATTGGGCTGAACTTTTCAGATATTTGTGCCTCTGAGTCTTTTCTGACCGTTACTCACAGTCTCAGTTGTCCCTAAAAATCTGGTAAAGTCAGTCTTACAGTCACACTTTCCCTCTGTACCTCTGTGATCCCTACTCACACTATGCTACGACTGTGCTCTGACACTTTCATCTCATTCCAGGGTGCTTCTGCTGGCCCCCATGTGTCCCAGTCTTTGGTGAACCAGGCAGGCCAGGAACCCCACACCCCTCCAGGTAAATACACTGAGAGGGAACAGGGTGAGACAGGAAACTGGGCCATAACTGTAAAGGTTGCCTATAGTGGGATACCCTATAAGGTTGCCTATGCTGGGAATTAGACTTCTGCCTCTGGGCTCATGCTCTGTTTTCAGTTTCAGTGCTCAGGAATGGGGCTGAGCTGCTTGAATATCCCGTGAAAAGTGAATTTCATTTAGGGGTGCAACAAAGTGGGTCTGAGTGGGTGGTAAAACCATGCTTCCTTTTCTCCTGGATATATCTACTTCCCCCAGGGTTCAGGGTGGACTGTGGTTGTGGTGCCTGTGGGAGTTCTGGTCCTGCTGCCAGGAGAACACTGAATTTGCATGTGTTCTTACTGTGCATGGAGCCAGCAGTGTCCCTTTCTTATGAAAATCATAGAATATCCTGAGTTGAAGGGACCCACAAGGATCATCAAGTTAAACTGCTAGCCCTGCACATGACAACCCCAGAAATGGGACCTGCCTGTGAAAGCTGTATTCAGGATTTAGGCATAGCCAAAATCATGGTCTTCCCTCATGTATTTATTCTGCGCCCACCTGCACCTCAGAGCAGATTGTCTCCCTAGATGCAAGGGCTCTCTGTGTGTACAGAGCTGCTGGTGCCACCTGCTTACAAGAACTTGTGTCATGGATGCTCAAATATAGGAACAGAGAATGGTTGAAGGTTTGCCAGCACTCTCCTGGCCCCTAAAGCACTCCTGGGGATATGGATCATAGACTGGCAGTGGGTGGGAAGAAAGTGTGTGTGTGTGAGAGGATTTTAGAGGAAGATGGGAACTGTATATACCACCCTCCTGTGCTTAGATGTGACATTTATTTTCATGAGTGAGGACAAATGACTGCTTCCTCAAGTGAATCTTGACAAGCTAGACTCATCTTTAACAAGTGGAGACAGAACTCTATTTATGATCTGCTGTTTCTTCAAGGGGGAAGAAGCCATCAGGTTGGAAATGTAAATGCAAATGAAACACTAAGTATTGACATAAATAGTTGATAGTGCACAAAGTGCCATAATGGATGGTGCCATGGATTTGGCAACAATGAAGTGACTAAATTGGAACAGCTGTGCTCCTTGGCAACAAATACAAATCAGGACCATTCTGTACAGACCCCAAGCAAGAGATGTGCATGAGGCTAAAGAGCTGCATTCTAGGGATTCCTCAAAATTACGTTGTGGACCATGCAACTGTTTAAGAGCACATTCATGCCAGGCTAGCTGCCCTTCCCAAGGGAGGGGAGTAGAGAGAGCAGAGCCAGTTAGTGGCTATTTCCTTTAGTCTCTAAGCAGACAACGTAGAGCTACAAGGGTTGAGTCAGGGGCCATTTGAGAAGGACAAGAGAATGACTTCTTAGAGGACCCTTCCTGTACCTAACCATCCTGAAACATTTAGCGTTATTATTGGGTGTTCTGCAAAATTGCTTTGAAATCGAGGGTCACATCCATGACTCAAGATGCACATGCAACACAGTGAACAATTGGGTTCAAAGGTTGACATTCAAAATGCCCAATTCCAAACCAGAACCTTAAGTTTCTCCTTGATGGAGTGTGAAAGTTCATCAAAGGAAAATCTCTCACTCCACTAAAATCTATTTTTAGTTCAATGCTTAGCTCTGTCTAGGGAATAGTGCTTTTTAAAGCTTGCATGCAATTACTTAATTTAGGTTAAGCTTCAAATTCCCAGTTTGCTGCTGTTCTATTATTTGCCACTTGTTTAGCAACATAAACAGTTGGGTTTATTTATGGGGTAAATGACATGGTTTAATTTATGCCAGTTCTTGGAAATGTGTACTTTTTACTTAGTCCAAATTTCTGTTGAAAAGTTTTGCCAAATGGTGAGATTGTTGGCTGTTTAACTCAATTTTTTCTCACACCATCGCTGATGTGAGTGGGTGGTTTGATTGAGCAAAAGCTGAGAAGAGAGGGGTTTGTCCAAAGGTGTGAATAGGCACTTCAGGAAGCAAAGACCACCTTCAAAGCTGACCTGCAGCTTCTTTTCCCCTGTAATATTCATAAACCCTTTTTCACCACCTTGACTAAGTTCCATCCAGCTATGATGGAATCTTGGTCTCAGGGACCCCCAGAAAGGCAGGGGGGTCCCATCCCTGTCTGAGGGTGATGGAAGCTGTGCACTAGAGACAGTAACTTGCCCACTATCATGTAGAGAGTCTGTAGCAAAGCTGGAAACAAAACAGAGCTCCTTAGAGCCAGGTCAGTGCCCTGGCTCCCAAAAATCTGCATGACAGTAATTCTCAGTGGAGGTTTTTCTATGCCATCTCTTTGATAGTCGTTGACCATAATCACATATTATCACATATTGTCACAAGGAAAAAAGGTCAGTCTTTCTGTTTCTCATTTGATGTCTGCTTGATTTCTCTTAAAAATCTAGTGAAGTGACTTCTGCAGACAACCCAGTAGACAGCAGAGTCCTCCTTTGTGTGTGAATGTAAAGCAACGTGGTGCCTGGTGGTTTCAGATGTGTTTCTCTTTGTCTCTTAGCCTCAAAATTCAAGACACCTGCAAACTTAAAAGGTCTCCTGGATAAGCAAGTGGTTGGACCATCCACTGAGGACCTCACTGAGTCAGATTTCCCTGTACAATCATTTAATCCCAAAGTGCAGTTGCCTTTCAAACGGGTTCCAGGGCAAAACCCTCGGAAGGTTGAAGTAGAGAGGTAAGTAACCAGAAGATGGCTAGAGGCATCATTGTGGAATGGACACAGCAGATTAGGATGTTGATTTTTGCTTTCAAGACATAACACGTCAAAAATCCTTAAGAAAACCTTATCCTGTAAGGCAATGGTCTCCAAAGTGGGGTGTGCATGCATTGCAGAGGGTGCAAAAGACAATTCACTGGGATACAGGAAGAAATTATTGTTTTAAAACAGTGTTTATGTCATCTTTTTGTCATTTTGTTTAATGTCTGGTTTTGTGTATTCTCTATAATGTATTAGTACAGTAGTACATGTATATAATTTATAGGTTGGAGTAACTGATCATTCTGGGTCACTGCCACTGAATTATTTTGTGCTATAAATGAAGAAATAGACACGGATGCAATGTGTACTAAAAATGTTTTTAGTGATAGAGGTGCACAGTAAAAAAGTGGAGTTGTAGGCATGGGAACGCTTATAGGCACATTAAGTGGTTATTTCCTCTTGCGATGTAAACCAGGAAGCGACGGCTGTATCTCAGCTTTGATATTGCTGAGCTCTTGGCCAGCAAGGGGATAGACTCCAACCAGCTGATGCCAAGGCACTATGACCCTGACAATATCCCACCTATTGAGGAGACAAAAGATACTGTGTTTCCCATCTACCTCCCATTACAGGTAAGAGAGGATGTTGGTGCTTGTGATCTGTCTCGTTGCTTATACCACAAGAGGTTTCTGAGGACACGTAGTCAGTATTGGCACAACAAGCAACAAAATAAGGAAATGCTTTGGAGCTGACTCAGGCACTGAAGGGTCTCTACAAGATGCTGAGCATCTTCTGCAGGGTGCCCACAACTTCTGTCAAAACTAGTAGTCCTTGAGAGTGCTCCTCACTGGCCTTTGTATGTCCAGAGGAAAGGTGTCTCATGTTTCCTTCTGAATGCAGTAGTCAGCAGTATTGCTGCAGGAAACCTCTCCAGGTGTTGGTCTGTTCTGCCTAGGAAAGGGCTGGAGGTACAGATGCTGCTGTTTGGGAGAAAATTGTCGACCAAAGATCAGCACAGCTTTTGCACCTGGACTGATTTCCATATTTTGCAGCCCATTTAGGAGCTGCATGTTAATGTTTTCCTCTCATGAAATTTTTTATTGGCTGTTCTCGTGTTTCTGAAGTAAATCTTAATTTCACTCGTGTCCTTGCTTTTTAGGTATTTGACAATGATGAATTTGACTGTCGAACCCCAGAAGAGTGGATCTCACTAGGACTGGAGCCAGGATGTTCTGATAGAAAGCCAGTGCCTGGAAAAGCACTTTTACCTACAGATGATGTACTTGGACACGGTAAAGCTCGAATCAGTTATTGCTCAAGCAGGACAACACTAACAGTTACAGGCCCTTTCAGCAGAAGGGAACATGCAGATTCTGATGAGTACAGCTCTGAATAGCTGAAAAGCCACATCTCATTTTGACCAGGCTCAGGCAGTCAGAGCAAGAGACCAGAGATCTCACTGACTGCCAGTCCTGCCCTGGACCGTTTCCACTCTTTTAGAAGTTGCCTTTGGCTTTTGACTTTCTGTCACCACAGACAAAATTTCTCTTTATTGGTGCCTAGCTATCTTCATGGAGTTAGGTAACTTGCACACAGTGTGTTCTGCCTGAATTTCACTGCAAGTGCAGGATCAGAAGATGAGTTCAGACTACAGTGAACATGCAAGTAGTAAACCTGGGCCAAATTAAGTGACGTGGACATTGTTTTCCCATCATTTGGAGCCTTCTCAATAAGAAGGCATTACTAGGTACAGTTGTACTGCTGTCCAGCTGTGGCTGCAGCTCATATTAACATATCTGCAGTGGCTTTAAAGCATGGGAACTGGCATCTGCAGCTCTGGAGCAGCCTCCAGAGGTTTGACTGTCTGCAAAACTGAAGCATAAAACATAAGCTCTGTGTATCCTTGGGCAGCCAGCATGTGATGGCTGAGTTCTGCTTGCAGCTGTATTTGGGAACACCACACCTGACCACTCCTCAGGTTGAATGGACAGCATGATGCTGTCCTGAACTGTATCCATGTTGATATCAATATAGATACATATCTGTCTGGTGTGTGCAAAATGTTGAAAATTCTAAGCTGTAACACCTAAGTTCATTATTTAATTAGTCACAGCAGAAACTCTGTGAGATTGAGATTCAGATGAGCAGATGGATTTGATGTGACATCACCACTCAGATCAGGAAAGTCCATTTGCTGTAGCCTCCAGGAGAATGGACTAACCCTGTTTTAATCCTTGGCTCTCTCAGAGGACCCCAAAAACCAGGAGTTGATCTACAAGTGGATTGATGTTGGTGTTCTGGATTATGACAAGGAGACAGACCTCTACTTGGTCCATAAAACAGACAAGAAAGGTCTGGTGCGTGATGAAGAAGGGAGACCCATCCTCAATGGAGGAATAACTCCAGAAGGTGTGTTTCAAATAAGGTGTTTTGGGACCTGTCACATAGTCTGAGAGCCAGTTCATTACCCATGCTTGTCCTAGCTGGAGATGGGAAGGACACCAAGAAGTCATTTAATCCCTTTCACTGTTATCTCTCTTGATATGTGTCTGTTTAACTTGTCTGAAAAAACCTCCAGGGAAGAGAACTCCACATCTTAATTTGATCCCGTTTGAGGTTTTCCCTTTGGAGACACCTTTCTTTTTATTCCTTCTCCCATCCTTCCTGCCTTCAAGAAAATTAAAACGTTGGTCTTTCTGGGTCAATGCCATTTTGAAAGGCAATATGGACAGATTAAAATGAAGTACCCTTCTCTTGAAAGGTTTGGAGATGCCCCTTATCTCTTGCTGTCCTCAGCTTTTGTCCCTCATTCTGATCTCCTGCAAGCAGCCCAGTTATCCTGTCTATCAAAAATCTGCTGTCAGCGCCGCAAGCCATTCCGAGATTTGTTTTCCCTGCAGAGCCTGGTAAGCTGTACTTTTATTTCCCAGGCAGAGCCCCGTTGCTGCCGTGTCAGTACTGGGTGCCACGGGTTTGCCTGCAGTTCCTGGCGGAGGACCCGCAGGTGTTTGCGGAGCGCGTGGCCGCGGCCGACAGCCTGCGCAAGAAGACGCAGGGGCTGCTGATGTACCACCTGTACGTGGACTGCATGCCCACCGAGGGGCAGGATGCCATCAATGAGAAAAGCCTGCAGAGGATGAAGCGCCTGGCCGTGCAGACTCCCAGACTCAAGGATGAGAGGAGGTAAAGCAGCGTGTGCGTGTCTGGGGGCTCAGCCTTTAGTCCATAAACATTGTGGGGTTTCATGGGGCTACAAAACAAGTGTCAGTGGAGGCAGATCTTGAGCAGCCGCCTCATGGATCTCACCTGCCTTCCATTCTGTGCACAAGCACACCACTCTGTTGCACAGAGTGGCATCAGAAGTAAGCAGATGGCCCCAGGGACACATGTACAGGATGGGTGTTCTGTCAGCATTCCCAGCTGAAGCAGGTTCCATATGCAGACCCACCAAGCCATGCCTACACCTGCAGTTAAGTGGCCTTCAACAGCAAGAAGATTCACAAAAATGGCATGGCTGACCTTACAGTCTCCTTGTGCTTTTGAGGAACAGATCAGTCATTGCTGTACTGATCTGCAGATCACCCACTGTCTCCAGAGACCTGGCTGTTGTTTGCTGGTGACCCTTCTACCTGTTAATAGCTGCTAAAACAAATCAAAAGAAGATCTGCACAGGGGGAGGCAAACAGAACAGGAGATCTCCACCTGGATATAATGGAGTATCTCTTTGTGATGCAGTTCATATTGGGGAGGCATTTAAATGTACCTGGGCTGATGAATCATGAGCCACTGCTGGTGTTGCTGGGAATCAGCCGTGACTGATTGCCTTGTTCAGAAATAGGAAGGTGTGAGGAGCTGCATGGTCTGCTGGCCTGAACTGGAAAGTAGGAGAGTAATTAGTCTCTGTGAGCAGAAATGTAGGGATCAAAAAAAGTACTCTGCCTGCCTGAGGTAAAGGACAATGATTTCCTAAGGCAAATGGAGCAGGGTTTCAGCACTTATGTGAGTGTTCTGGCTGAGAAAATGGACAACAAGAGGTGTTCAGCAGGAGACCAGCTTGGATAGCCCAACCTTTCCAGAACAGACAGCTTCTTTCTTTAGTTTGTGGTTATTTCTCCTTCCCCATGTAATGTTTCTACCTAGTGGAGATGTTGCTTTGAACTGAAAAGACATGAAGGCTACAGTCCTGGTCCTCACTCCCTGCTTGTCTCTGTCATTAAAAGTCCAGTTGACACCTTTGTTGGCTGCTTCATTGTCTGCACAGTTCTCCTGATGTGCTCAGTGGTAGGTGGGCTTCTGGGTTAGCAAATTTTGGAGGGAGGGAGAAAGGGGTGGAGTTTGCAGTAAAGCTACAGGCATACATGTGCTCAAACTCCATGGGTTCTCAGTGTTTCTGTGTCTTGTAACAGCATGTCAGACTCTATAAGCAGCCTGGAGAAAGAAGTGAAATTAGACTATAAACACATCATGAACAGGATCAGCTTTGACAGAATCGTCACTTCCAAACCCCAGATGTTTTCTTATGTTACCCTGCCAGACAAAGAGGAGAAGGAAGCACCAGAGAAAGGTAGGGGACACAGTGAAGCAGCTTGCATTCAGTGTGGTAACCTCTTGTCTTTGATAGGATTTGTGGTTTGCTGTAGGAACTCTCAGGTTTGTAGTAATGATTAGAGCTCACAAGGGGCAGCAACAGGAGATTATGTGAGATTTTTGAATATGTCTCATCTTTTTTAGGATGTATTTGCATGTTCATGCTACCTCAGTATAATACATTAGAACTCATCAGCTAAGCTCCAGTAACTCTGCAAGTGTACCCTTAATGGTTCCAAATGTTTGGCAGTGTGATTAGCTTACCACTGTGCTGGGGCTGACTGCCTTGCCTTTGCTGTGCCCAGCTGGGGAATGCCTCAGGTGTGGAAGAAGGCTCAGGCTCCTTTAGAGTCCCAAACAGGAGGAAAATGGCCCCAGTAAAAGATGGTGGGGGGGAGAGTACGTTTTGTGCACTTCAGTCTTCCAAAGGCAGGAAGGCCTTGAGGTGCTTCACAAGTGGCCTCTCACAGATGAGATGACTCAGCTGTGCCTTGGAGCCTCAGTGGGAAGTTTCTTTAGTTCCAATGTTCTTTCTCAAGGAAACTTCATGAGCCAAAGCCTTGGGAAGCTCAGGCACCAAGACAGCACCTCAGCCCCTAAAGGGAAGGTGCAGAAAGTCTCTGCTGCAGAGTAGAGACTCTCTCTTTCATCCAGCCCTCTGCTGAAGCTGCTGCATGATATCGCCTATGCATTAGAGCAGAGTCCTTTTCACAAGTGTTTCCCAAAGGGACCTGTACTCTAAAAACAGAAACTGAAATGGATGTTGCAGGCAATGACATTATTCCTTTTTTTGGTGCTAGGGCTCGTCTCTATCCCAGACTATCCTTTTCGTAAACAACAGAGAGAATTCAACTTTGTCTCCCTCCTGACCAGCCCAGAAGTCATCAATCTCCTTGCACAGGTACAAGATGAGTGCAACAAGGCAGCTGTCATGTCTCTGTTTAACACAACCATAACCAAACTTGTGTCTCTGGAGGAATTTGAAGAGATCCAGACTCAGACCTTCACTCAGGTGAGCAGAGGAGGTGTGAGGGATAAACACATGGAGCAGCCAGCAGTGGTGTCAGTGTGTATTAGACAGATGCAGCAGCTGCAGATTGATTTTCTGGGAAGTGATGAGCTGTCAAAGGAGACATGTATGGGGCAGGGAGGAATTTGCATGTGCCTGTCCAAATTACTGGGATATGGGAAGAATGAGCTAAAAGAGTCCCCTGGCCAGGATCAGCCAATGCTGACCATGCTCTTAGTCATGTATTAGACAAGTGGCCAAATATAGGGCTGCAGCCCCTCCTTCCTTCACCTGCTTTATATACAAATAGGAGTCCTGGTTGCCACTCAAAAGTTTCTTTTTTTTTTCTTTTCCCTTTTATTTCTTTTTCTTTATTTCCCCATCCATCCAGCTGCAAGGCACAAGATCCTTGATTTCTCCTGAAACACTCATGGGGATAGTGCTTTTCTACACTCTATGTTCTTTATATACTTAATTAAATTACTCTGCTTGCAGTGCCAATAGACAGAGTAGGACAAAAATTTGCAGCTCTGTGGTAATTCCCACTAGAGGATCTTCACGTCCTCTGATTGAGGGCAGCACATTGCACCCTGGATGTGGCCACACAGAGTAGCTTGCACAAGCTAAATCAGTGGCAGAGAATATGCTGGTCCTTCCCAGTCCCATGCTGTTTCAGCTAGGCAGTGTTGTCATCCACTTGGTGACTAAGGTTCTTTTATTACACACAAACAGCAAGCTGCCTGTGGAGCAGAAGTGACACTTGGTGGTATTTTAATAAATTAAAATACTGCAAACTACTGCTGCCCTTGGCTTCTTCTGCTCTTTCTTCTCACTTGTCAAGAGAAGACAACATTCTGTCCTTTATGTGCTCATCATACTGTCTACACTACTTTTTGTGAGGGACCCTGACACAGGCAGCTCCACTCTATAGAGAAGAGAACAAAAAGGAAACACTGTGAATAAAACAGAATAGAGCACTCCCACTTTTTAATATCAGGCTTTCTTTTTATGGGTCTTTTGTTAGTGCAGGAGATGTATGACCAGGTTCAGATGCCACATGTGTGTGGGGGGGGGATTTGAGAGCTACTTTTAGCTACCACAGCTCTGAGATGAGAGTTTCCTTTCACAGCAGATAAAGGTCCAACAGCCCCAGTTAGTAGCTCACCTTGCCAAACTGTTTTCCCGTCAGCCCACGGAGGATTACTCAGCTTGCTTCTTTCCTTTGCCTTAGGTTCAGGAGTTTCTCAAGGATACTTGGATCGATACCATAAAGACTGCAATTAAGAGCAGCCTTAGAGATGCAGACAAGTGGTTCAACCTGCAGGAGAGTGACTGGGATGCCTACCAGAGGTCCAGGCTGTGTAAGCTGATGGAACGCATCAGGTTCATGCTGCAGGACTCTCTGCGGTACCTGGTCCAGAACTCGCTCATCAGCTTCACCCAGTTTGTGCTGGATGCTTGCCAGAGTGTCCTGAATTGCTCAAAGGACATGGAATGGGGAGGTGACATCGCCAACAGTCCCTACATGTAAGAAAGAAAGAAAAATAAGGGATGGAAAGAGCAGGAAAGTGTAGTGCTGTTGTCTTTTTAACTACTGCTCTGCAAGCAAGCTTTGTTCTGCATGGGGCCTTTAAGCTGGGCAGTTTTCCCTAATCCTCCACCTGACATGTTCCCTGGAGTATGGAAGAAGGACACAGAGCTGGCTGCTCTGTTAGTACAGTTTTCCAGCTGCTGTTAGTGATAGGGAGCAGCCCATCAGAACCAAGGTCTGCTGTTCTGATATACTGTTCTAAAGATCAGCCACCTCCAGCATTCTTGGGGGAGCAAATTGTTGCTGCTAGATTTTTTTCTGGATGCCAGGAAGAATACCAGGAGCATGGCTGCTTAATTCCATTCTTAGATGAAACCTCAGAATTAGAATCTGGCCTGGGATTTGTAAAGAATACTAAATTTAGGTTATCACAGTGCCTAAAATTTTATTCCATTGGGTATTGATTTAAGGATTTTTACTTTTTTGTGGTATTAAAGAAGGAAAATTTAGAAATGAAAAGCCAGAAGAAAAAAAAAGAAAAAAAAAAGTCCCTGCCACTCACATGAGGCCTCTCACCTTTATATCAGTGGAAGTCTTGACACTGACTTCAGCTGATCCTGAGCCATGCTGGTCATATGCAAGATTGGGAAATACTAATATAACTTCCAGAAGGTGCACTTTAGGAGTATATTTGAGATACTGAATGCCTAGTTTGAAGAGCACCTGCAGTTTTTCTGTAAAGCAGCTCCAGTTCTCAAGATAAGGTTATGACTTTTGGGGATCCTGATATGTCATGATTGATGGTTCCTTCACCTTTGATAAAAAGGGGTTCTCAGTGTCTCTAAATTGAGAACACAACGTTTTATATCTTCATCTGCATGAGACAGTCCTCTTCTCCTCCATTTTCCTTTCCTGTGAGGAGGCATTTTAGTATCAGCACCAGAGCAATACAGTTGTGTATCATACTCTCAAAAAACATCCCTGTTCTTTCTTATCTCTTCCAACCACAGGCCTCAACGGAATCCACTCTTTGCAACAGACATTGAGCTAGACATCACTGGCATCCTCTTCAGCCCCTCTGTGGAGAGCTTTGAGACATCCCTCATTTCTCTGTTCGACAACGGAATCCTGGCGACTCACAGTATCCCACAGCTGGAGCAGGTGAACACTTCTGCACCAACAGTGAGACACTGAGTGCATTGCAGCTCAGCACAGACACCCCTGAGCTCGTACTGAGGGAGAGAGGTGCAGAAGTGGGCACTTGGGAATTCAGTTAAATTAATCTGGGCACAGCACAGTGCTAATGCAGTTCTACTCTGATAGGATTTCTTCAATCTCACCAACCTTGTAGCTCTTTTTTCTGGTGTTTTTTTCTGCTTTGGTGCTGATTCTGTGGATGTGTGGTTGCCCTGAGTGCATGGTGGCTGGTAAAAGCAGACTCATAAAGGAAATAGCTCTGTTTCCAATTCTGTTTGATGCAAGTCTCCTCTGCAGATGCATCCTTCTGTCTGCTACTGTGAGAGCCCTGTCTCCTTAGATACTCATTCTTTGGGGAGAAGGGCACATAAAACTGATAAAACAATTCCTGACACAACGTAGAAGTGTGGACTGCAGGACTTCCCAAAGGTGCCACCAGAGATTGCCTTGTCCTTCTCCTGAGGAGGCACAGTTAGCTCTGTTTGTCCTGAAAGACCTCTCTCCTTCCTCTTCTAGTATGTGTTGGAGAACATGGATATTCCAGGCAGCCCCATGCTGGAATCAGTGGGTTTGCAAGAGCCAAAAGTGGAAGAGCTACGTGAGGCTCTGCGCTCTGCCATTCAGCAGTCTCAGATCCCTCTGCAGGCCTACGGCAAGAGATACGAGAAGTTCTTGGAGATAAATAACAATGACATCAAGTACTTCCTAAAGTAAGTGGCTCCTTCTTGTGGCAGCCCTCGTGTTAAAGGGTAGAAATGAGCCAAGACACAGACTTGTTTATCACAGTATGAAAAGGGTCCTGGTTTATTCCTCTTTACAGCTCAGCCATCCTGACTCCAACCATTCACTCACCCTGGTTGCAGCAAGCTCCTGCTGTAGGTTCCCCTTGCAGCCCCTGACTGCTGGTTGTTTCCTGCCCAACTCTGACTACAGGCTTTTACCTAGCTAGACTGTGACTGCAGGTTCCAACAACAGGCTCTGCCTGCAGATCCAGACTGACCTCACAGCAGTCATTCTCTCCTCAGGATCATTCTTTTTCACGATCCTCCCCTCAGCAGCTAACCCACTCCCTTTTATCACACTTGTCTTCATTGGATGTAGCTGTGGCTCATTAGGGGCGAGGCTGTATTGGGTAATTAATGGAGCTGTTACTTATCAGGGGTGAGGTTGCCTGTATTCCCTTCTCCTGCAGCTTCTGACAAAATCCCTGTGACCCAAATTACAAGCCTTTGTGGAAGCTGTTGTGTGGATGTGCTGATGTGAGAGTGTGGGGCTGTTCTGAGACCATGTGCCTCAGATGTGAGATCAGGCCCCTGTCAGAGGCTGCCTTCAGTCATGGGTGACAGTGCATGCTTTTGGAGGACACTGGTGGTGGCACTGGGAATTTCTTCCTGTCTCTGACAACAGTCACATTCCTGTCATGCTTGTCAGTGTAATTGGAGATACTAATGGCCCTAAAAATGAATCACCTTGTTTGAGAATCCAGTTAACATTCTTGACTCTGACATTCTTCATATTGTGTCTGCTCAAGCTGATAGCATTCTGTAGAAAGTAATGTTTTCTTTTGTTTCAACCTCATTATTTTCATTGCCAAAACTCTTTACACCTATTCTGTACTTTAGCCTCTGTTACTCTTTAATGGACTTCTGTTTAGGTCTTATGTTTTCTCCAAACAGTGGGAATGAAGCCCTCTTCTCTTTTCTTATTCCAGCTTAATCAATTTACATATCCCATCTGACAAATTCCTGTCTCTCCCTGGAATACACTGAAGTGCCTACCCTCCCCTGAAGTGCCTCCTGATCTTGCCCTGTTTACACCAGTGCTTTTATTTTGCCTCTCCCTCTCTTCCTGCCATATTTCCTCTTTCATCTCTTTTTTCTACTACTTTTCTGCAGCTAAAATATTCTGTGCTCTTATTCCACTCTGCACCCATTGTGCAAATGTATGTCTTATTAATTTCATGTCTGGATACTTTGAGTGGACACAAATAGCCTGGATGCTCAAATATTCTTAAGGTCTACGCTGCCATTTTTGTGTTGGTGTTTTACTTTACAGAGGCTATGAAGAGCAATTTCCACCCACTCAGGAGGTGATGAACATAGTAAGCACATACTTATCTGAAAAGGAGACCTTGGACCACCTTCTACCTAGTGCTATTATCATTGGCCCCTTTCAAGTCAGGATAGAACATATTAGGCTTAATCTGTCTGATAAGCACAAAGCACTTGCCACTGCCATGTTGGACCTGCTGGCTAAAACCCTCCATTCACAGGTGCAGAAAGTAAGTTACATGGTTCAATGTAATGTTCAGTCTGTCTCTGTCTTATCTTATCCTTCTGCTTTTGAAGTTGCTGTGTTTTTGTGAAATGGCCAGGCCACATTAGTGAGGATATTTTAAAGATCACACTGGGCTGGTTATTTAAAATTATAGGGGACATTATGCAAACTCAATCAAATGAAGTGTTAAATATATTTAATAAATTACTTGCCTGAAAGCTGTAGCTCTTGAGATTAAATTCTTCGAGAACTTGCCGTCTTACAAAAGTGTGTTGGTGAATTGAAAAGATATGTCTAGTAGACAACTGTAAAGTCATTCTGCTTCTTCTGAGAATAACTGGAATATAGGCAATTGCCTCTGCCAGCTGGTTGTCTAAATCTGTTATTATCATCATTTCCCTTACATACCTGCAGTTCCTCTTCCTCTTTTTTTGGCAGTCTCATTCCATTTGAGCTCAAATGAGATGGATGAGGAAAAAAAACCAAAACAGAACAGGGCTGTGTACTCATCACTTAGACCACCTTCAGAATGGGAAGAGGGTGGATCAGGGCAGGTTTCCCAGTTTGTCTATTAGCAACTGGTGACTTTTTGATGGTGTTTGCTGTGTCCTGCTGCAGATCTGTGAGGCATATGAAACCATCAGCACCAAAATGCATGAGAGACCAAAGAACATCGAGGAGCTGGTGGAGCTGCGGGACTGGCTGAAGGGAGTTCCCGAGCAGCTGGCTGTGCAGCAGGTAGGGCAGGCTCTCCTTTGGACAGGGACATCAACAGAAGTGAGGAGGAAATTTGTCAATGTAATGTGTGGTGTCTCAGAAGCAGAGCTCCAGTTTTTTTACTTGCATGTCTTTGCGTGCAATGCCATGAGATTCCTGGCTTTGTATTTTTATAATTCCTAAGATTTGTATTTTTAAATACACATATCATAAATTTAAATCTATTTGCAAAACAAAATAGCAGTTAAAAATCTTGCCTAAAATACTTACGTATGCATTTTGCAGCCTTCATGATCCATTCTGCATTTGTGTACTGAATAGCTATCTTCTAAAAATGAATGCTGTTTTCAAGAAAATCATTGTTACCTGGTGCTCAAATTGCTGTTAATATTTTTTTTTTTCTAATAGGACACTTTAGCACCAAGTTATTTCAAAGTTATTTGAAGTGTAAGTCTTTTCCCAGCTGCACAAATGGGGAACAAAGGCATCAAGCTGTAAGCTGCCTTGTCCATGCCAATGAGGGAACCTGGAGGATAACCTAAAACACTCGATTTCTGTCCAGTGCTTTATCCACTAGGTCACACTTCTTTTCATTCCCGTAGAACAGAGGGTGATGGTGGCATGATCATTCACAGAACAAGGGGTTGTAAATCCATTCCCACTGTTCACAAAGCACAGAAGCAGCCCACATCACATTAAGCTTGTGTGACTAACGCTCTTCAAAGGCACCTCATGAAAATGAGGTGTACACCAGAGACTGGGAATCAGCATGGTCTAAAGGTGTCTACTTTTTTTCTCTTTCTCTCACCCTGTGCAGCAACTGATTGAGGAAGTCATGGAAGATTACAAGGTCATGGACGACTTCCTTTACAATCTTACTGAAGAAGATTTCACTGACAAGTGAGCACAAGGCATTTCTCCCACTGTCAAAGTGGGACTCTGCAGCAATTACCATTCTCAGTGCTTCGGGGGCCATGTGTCTATCAAGGGCTCCTGCAGAACTTTTAAGTGTCTCTTAGGCTATATGAGCACTGAATTCTTGAAATAAAGTTTGTAGACAAGAAGTGTGAATTCAAGCTGCCTTCTGGCCTGGGGCAAGGCAAACTGGTAGCTATTAACCTGTTTAACATAGTAAAGCCCTTTCCTCTGTGTGGGTTTGTTTTGGGGTTTTTTTTGAGATACTTGCAAGGTCTCAAAGTGCACAATTTAGTCTGTGCCTGAAACTAAATGAACGCTTTCAAGATAGGAACACTCCCAGGGTTTTCTTAAGACTAGGAAGGAATTTGAACCCTTATTATTACTGCAGTTCTTCTCCAAGCATCCTCCTCTTAGTTTTATTATTCCGATTGTGGCCTGACTATGCCCCAATAGCAGAGTCAGCCCACAAACACAGCTACAAGGCTTCTAAAGCTTGCTCAGCCTGGGAAGCATTTCTCTTACCACATGTACTTGGTCCAGTATGTCTGCAACCTGAGTGAGTCTCTGCAGACTGCTGAAACAAGAAACATGGCGTGCAAGGTGCAAAAACCCCACAGAAGCTGCAGGAAAGCAGCTGAGCCCCAGAGCAGCTTGGAACGGGTGTGTCTGTATTCCCACTGCCCAGACCTGCCACAGGCAGGACTGGTAGGAGATGGCTGCATCCCCAGGTGCTGGGAGGGGTGTGAGCTCCAGTGAGTGTAGCATGCAAACCTTGTACCTGGCTTTGCACACAGGCTGGGGGTCCAAATGGAGGCAGTAATTGCTGGGCTATGGCAGGGCCAGAACCAAGAAACCTGCCTTGGCGTGAGCAGCCAATTTGTGCAGTTTTTCCTGGATCTACAAAACTCTCCCCAGGGCACTCTGCAAAATCCAGAGCTGCCCTGTATCTGGGTTATGCTGGCCCCTCACTGCCCTGCTTAACAGGAGACTGGCTTTTTCAGTAGCCCTGAAAAGCCATAAGCCGAGACTCTGACCCCCTTTTTTTCAGTTCCTTGCAAATACATTCAAAGACAGACATTCCCTCTGGATGCCAACTGTTATTTTGCTGTCTCCTAGCTTTTCAGCAGCACAGTGGATTTGTTCCTTTTAAAAAGGCCCTCCACTTCTCCCCAGCTCTCTCCAGCTGAATAGCCTAGTCACAAGGACTGCATATCAACAAGACAAGCTGGAAAAAAATGTTTTGTTGAAACCACATGTGTTTCTGTTGTTGTAAAGCCTCCTTGTTTGGTGGGCTTTGACTTTCTCATTCTGTTATTTTCAGCATTTCAAACATATGCTCAAAAGCTTGTCTCTTTTTCCTATTTTTTTTTTTTTCACATTTGTTTTCTTGTATCATGTGAGTGCAGGTGGACTGCCAGTTACTGGCCAGTGAAAATGTCCCAGGACTCGGAGTCTGTTCGGCTCCAGCACATAGAGGATGAAGAAAGATTTCGCAAAACGCAGATTGCGGATCAGAAGGCATTTCAAGAGAAACTGGAGGAAATGCAGGTATTAAACCCCTGAAAATTAACTGTGCATAGAAGGGGGTCTTGAAGCTCTTGTGGTCAGCCACATGGGAAACGTTCAGATGAGATTTTACTCAGATGAGCTTTGAGGTCAATGTGTTGTTAGACCAAATATTAACACACCCTCCCTTGGGGTTTTTTTGTTTGTTTTTTTTTAATTGGCTTTTGATTAAGAGTTTCCTTTTTGTGTGAAAGACGAGACTCTGCAGAAATACTCATTTTTCATTGGGAAGATGTTTCCACAGTGTTCTGATTCTTGGTGCTCGGGCAACACGGGCACCTCCTTTTTCTTTCTTGTGTACTCAGTTCCCTGCAGAGCATCTCCTGTGATGCGCTGCCATCAAGGGGGAAAATACAGCATTCAGCCATGGAACTCATCTTGGGGGAAAAGACCCTGAAATAATTGCAGAGTTTTGGAGCTGAGATACCTCTAGTGTCTGCTAAAACAGTCTGAATTTTATTTTTTCCTCAGAAACTCTTAAATTCGAGGGGAAAAAGCCATTTTAGAAAGGTGGAATCACTGACCTAGATTTTCTTGGAAACAGATTCCCAAAATGGTTATACCCCAACACTGGGTCAAAAAACCCAAACAAATAAAAAACAAACCCACACAAAATACCAGAGCAAAATCCAAACCAACCAAACAAACCCAAGCCACCAAAACAAAACACAAAATTTATTAGAGAATCTCTAGATATGTGTTGTTAAACAATTCTTGGAAACAAACTGAGTGACTAGTAGAGCTATCATTTGCACTTTACTTGTTCTGTAGCAAATACCAGTATAAATTCAGCATCAAATTTGGGCACAGACTTATTGTTCCTATTCCTTGGGGATTAACTCTTGTCACAAAGAAGACAGCAGCTGGTCATCACATTTGCAGTTTCCTCCACCTGAGCAGTGGTTATTGCTTCTCCTCACCACTTTCATCATGGTTTAAACAGAAGTGAAATTTGTTTGGGGGAGGTGAAATCATGAGCATAAAAATCTTTCCTTTGAGTATAACAAAGAGCACACCAGGAAGCTGGTATCTCAAGAAGCAGCACTCCGCTTCAGAGGCCCAACTTATGCCTGCCTTTTCTTTTTTCCAGCTGACTGTAGGTGGATTTTCTGTCCAGTCAGATGTTGATCAAGCCCATGAGCTGGCTGAAGATGCAAGGGATGTCCGGAAGCAGCTGAAGGAGCTTCAAGAAATGGCAGTTCTCTACAACAACAGGGAAAGGCTCTTTGGCATCAGAGTTACCGATGTAAGTGTCAGGTCCTGTACCCACAGGACTCTGATCTTTGTTGGGATTTCTAGGTGGTAGGTGGAGCAAATTATGAGACGTAGTTCCCCATGAAGGAATCCTTCATGCTTTTTTGTTTTATCTGGGGAACTGCTCCTCAGTTCTGTAGGTTGACTACACTGCTTCATCGCTCCACTGGGCTGCAGAAGAGCTGATCCCAGGCAAATGTGGAAGGCTGCTCAGGGTCTGATATTTCCACTCCTGTGAGAGACTTTGGATGCCCACAGTGAGATCTGAGCAATGTTCATGAGGAGAAATTGGCTGGGGAAGGTCTTGAAGCAGCAGTTAGCATCCATTTCTCTAAGGCTGTTGCTGCAGGTTTATAGGTGTGGATGCTAGTGGTTGCATGGTGGGTGCTGGCAGCTGGCTGGGCTTAGAGCGTGGTGTTCTCCTAAGGCAACAGTTTGTGTAGTTGCAAACACTCATTTTGCTTGTAGCTGCTCAGCTGCCAGTGAGTCATTGTCATCCACATCCAGCCAAGTCTGGCTGCAGACCAGAAGTGGAGTTCACATGATGATCCTTTCCTACCCTTCAGTCTGTGGTTACTTCTCCTTCCCTGTAAGGAGCCAAGTGTCGATATATGTGGTGTGTGCTTTCACTGATGGTGTGTGGCCTGTCCATCAAAATCTCCTCATTCTGCAGGAGGGCTTTGTAGAGGCAGGTGGAAAGAGTGCTTTCCATGCCACACACATGGTGCAGGCACAGCTCCACTGGATGTATGTTGGCCTGAATGTGTAAAGCCCAGCTCTGCTGGTTGCTCTCCCTTGGAATACATATTGTTGGCTCAGGAAAAGGTAGTCTGATACATGCACTTGGAATACCTACTTTCTCATTGTTGGCTTCAGATTCAAAAAAGAGATGGGTTTTTTGGCCTTTTGACATGTAAGCTGTCGTTTGGAGGTGAATACAATTGTTGCTTACGTTGTTTTTAATCTCTTTCTAAAGTACAGTGGGCTGTCCAAGATGATTAAGGAGTTCCAGCCGTACTATGATCTCTGGACTACAGTGTCAGACTGGATAAAGTGGAATGAGAGCTGGATGAATGATTCTCTCCTTAAAATTGAGGCAGAGGAGCTGGAAAAGAATGTCAATGACTCTGTTAAGACCATGCAGAGATGTGTGAAGCAGTTCAAGGATTCACCAGGTAGATGCACAGTCTGGGGAAGGAACTTGGTTCATATTAGCATTTTGATGTGAGGCATGTCACAGAGTGCTCTAAACAGGGATTGTCGGGGTGTCACATGTGTATTAGAGACAGCTGGGAAAATGCTAGCAAAGTTATTTTGCTTTTTTTTTTTCCTGAAACTATGATGATTCACATCTAGAAACTAGTTAGATGCTTGAAATACCAGCCACCCTCTGATGTTGTAGTTAGTATTTACTCAAATATATGTGTGTATATATATATGGATGTGTGTGTGTATAAAGTGCAATAATCCAGGCTAGTCACAGAGAGTTACTATATAGCCCACTGGCTAGACATGTGGGTTTAAGCCCTCATGCAAGTCAGGCAGCAAGGGAATTTGAATCTGGGTCTTGCAGATGCTGTTTTCTTGGCCAATCTTATTTTCTTTATTGGCCAATGCATTTAGTGGAAAACCAGAAGAGGTCTTGATTTTGTTATGAATAAAATGAAATTGCTAAATCTGGAAATGATCTCTGCAATATAACAATTTTCCTTCTTGCCTGAATGATGTGTGTGTGTAGATGATTGCACTCAGCCCTTGCAATTCACATGAAGGTCTTTTGACCATTTCTCCTAATAAAGCTGAAATTGAGACTTCAGTTGTAGCTTAACTTGCCATTCCCTGATTCTCAGAGATGTGTTGGTCATTCTTTAGAGCTAATTCTAAAATCTCCTGCCAGATGGCTTAGATTGAAATATATTTTGCTGTGGGTGATTTTTGATTCATCCTTTTTAACTTGAACTTGCTCTTAAACAATGCCATGAATCAGCCCCAATGGAGGAGGTGATGAGTGGATGCATGAGTAACTATGAATCATTATGATAAACAGAAATACCAAGAATACCTGCTTATGTTCATTGCAATATTCTCTGGTACCTGGTAATATATTTGTTCTGACTTGCCTTTGCATATCCCCAGCAGGGAGCGCGAGGTGGTCACATCTTTGCTGTGAGCACACAGTGCAGCCATGCAGGGTGCAATAAAAGGAGGCACGTGCTGTAGCCAGATTTTGGAAAGGAAGCAAGTCCCATGTTCTCTACCTACCCATTGTTTTACTCACAGTAGCACAAGCCAAAAAAAAAAAGGCAGGATGTGAACTGTGCAGAGACTTTCTAGGATGCCCCCAGAGAGAAAAGCCCTTTCCCTTGCTTTGTCCTTCCTATGAGGCAGAAGTACATCTGTCTCTAGCATGGCCATGGGCTGGCACAGCCTGTTGTGCACACTTTCCATTTCCAGGCTGGGATCCCAGCCTGCTTCTAGCTACTTAGTGTCCATCTTCTATTGAGGATGACCTGAGCTGTGGTGTGAGATAACTTAAATGGCAGTATTGTTAAGAAGTGAATATCTTGAAATGATGACTGGAACTTCCAAAAAATCTACTGGCAAATGATCATGCTTCAGTCCATATCAAGTAGTTAAATTTGTCTGCCTCTCTTCTGGTGAGCTCTAGCCTAAGGCACACTTCTGCTTAGCATGGGCCTGCCTGTATCAGGCTTTTGAAACAGGCAGATCTGCTTCTTGTGAGCAGGCTTGAATCCTGGCTTAGTGGCCATCTAGAGAGAGCCTTCATATCCTCCTGACTTCAACCTGCATTTTCCAGTGCTCTCTCCTGCTGCTTACCTACCCCATACCTGTGCATGTGACTACATGCACATCAGGCTTTAGACAGCTTCTAGAAGTTCCTTAAGGCAACTTCCTCACACACTCTTGTTGCTGATGTTGTTGTGTTTTTCTCCCTGAAAGACTGCCAGAGTGTCGCCATGAGCTTTCGAGAAAAGATGGATGATTTCAAACAGTACGTGCCCTTAATCCAAGGGCTGCGCAACCCTGGCATGAGGAGTCGGCACTGGGAGATGCTGTCAAACCTGGTGAAGGCTGATGTCGAGCTGGAGCCCAGCATGACATTTGGTCACTGCTTGGAACTGAAGCTGCAGGATCAGATGGAGAATGTTCTCAAAGTAGCTGAGACAGCCAGCAAGGAATACGCCATTGAAAATGTGAGAAGAGAGGACTTGTTGTGTCTCTGCTTGCTTCTCAAATAGGTTTCTGTTGAGCAGGCAGTCATTGCCTTGGGTGATGTTCCTGTTGTCCCAGAGCATTAGGCACATTCTGCAGCACAAGTGAAAAGGTTGCTGTCCTTACGGAAGGGAGCAATGGCCAACAACTGGGTTCACACAGTACAAAAATTTATTCTGTCTTGTGCAGAATTTCAGTTGTGGCATTAACAGCACTGTCTTATGGTTATGTTGATCCAGTGCTTGGGTCTCATTCCTCACTGTGGGATTAGTGACTGGTTAAGTTAGAGTAAGTTGATTGTCTGCACTCTGCACATTCAAATGTTATGTCAAGGGGATTAGCTGTGACTGGGAACAGAGGTGGCAAATCCTTTAAACCAGTAAACATGCAGTGAAACCTTTATAGCTCTGGAGATTCATAGATTAGATGGTCTTCAGCTTCAGTTCATCACTTCAGCTGTGATCTAAGATGGTCTTGACCTTCTGGCAGCTCTTGTTCTCTGAAATCTCAGGTGAATTCCCAATGCCTAGTTCCGCTTTTGATGAAGCTACCATTAATCATGGTCATTAATAAGCCCTTTGCTGCCAGCCTCTGTGCATCTAGAGCATAAACAGGCCTGGAGGTGAAATTGCCATTTTTTTTTCCCTCAAGGTGTTCGTTTCAGCACTGGTGTTGAGGTGTTGAACCTATGGGCAATGCAGAGGAAATGTGCTGTCACTGACTGTGTCATGCATAAAATACAAAGCTGCAGTTTCCAGTGGAAGCCAAGAGTGAAAATCTGTCATTTTCTAGAGAGTGGCATAAGGGAGTTGTGGAAGCTGGGATAACCATTTGCACAGGTTGTATCTGAAAATTAAATTGCTTGTCCCTCTGTTTCAGGCACTCAACAAGATAGAGAATGAATGGAAATCTGTTTCATTCACTGTGGCGCTTTACAAAAACACAAATACCTATATTCTGAAAAGCACGGATGACATTTCTCAGCTCCTGGATGATCATATTGTCCTGGTTCAGAGCATGTCTTTCTCACCCTTCAAGAAACCTTTTGAGGAAAGGATGAACTTGTGGGAAACTAAGCTGAAGATGACACAGGTACTGGTTTTTGCCCACACACATGTGGTGAAGGCAGGCAACTGGGCTGTGCTGCCATGCTTGACACTGTGCAGTTGCTGCTGGGAACTGGAAGGGCAATTATCAAGGGAGTATCAGTCTTTAGGGAAGAATAGGGCCTGTGAAAGCCCTCTGACTCTAGGAAAGTAATACAGCCCTTTTGCTGCCTATTGCAATATGTTTTGGTGGGGCCAGAGCTCACCTATTGCTGTGAATAGTGTTACTGGTCTCTCTAGTCATTTTGTACTAAGTGAACCTCACAGATTCTTACAGGCCATGTGAAATCCATGCTAATCATCCACATCTCAGTCTAGGAAAGCACATGGGAGACTGCTGTTTAAGCAGGATCTGGCAGACTGTGCCAGCACTTGCTCATCAAACCAGGAGCACCCAGCAGGACTCTGACAGCAAAATAGCAGTGCTGCAGGAGAAAAGTTCCATAACTTTTGGAAAGGGGAGTGCTAGGAAGTTGTTAATTATTTGGAAAGGAAATTCCAGCTCCTGACCCTGTAGGTAGATTTTAGAAGTATGAAAAGTGTAAGTGCAGCATCAACTCTTTTTTTTCCTTTCTTGTTTTTCTTTTTTAAACATGTGCTGGTACACAGTTTGAATGGTTTCCTTGAACAGGTTCATAGCATGCTTTTTTTCCTGATATGCTTTTCTGGCTTCCCACCAGGATGTCCTAGAGGAATGGCTGAACTGCCAGCGCTCTTGGCTCTACTTGGAGCCAATCTTTAGCTCAGAGGACATCAAAAGACAGCTCCCAGTGGAAAGCCAGCGCTACAATATTGTGGATAAGGATTGGAGGCGTGTCATGAAGAGTGCTAATGCAAACCCTGAGGTATGAGCCTTGATGAAGGCCAGTGCAGGTATCTCAAACACCTTGGAGCTGTGCTCACACAAGGACTGTGTCTTTGACTCATTGTTTTCATAAGAGTGTGGACATGAGCAGCACTCTGTTACCTGTGTAGCCTTGCCCAGGGCATTGTGTTGGGTTTCTTCTCTTGGAATTTGGCCTTTTTTTCTGGTGCTTGAATGGACAGAGCCATTCCCTGTAGTGCCTTCCACCAAAGTCTCCACCCCACCAGATTACTCCCTGCCTCCTATGACTCTTGTAACCTACTGTGGTTGTAATCTATAAGGTAACTCCTTCAATTCCTCCTTAAGACTGATTCTCTGAGGTTTTTTAGAACAATTGTTTTTGCCTATTTTTGTGTCCTGGTGGCAATGCTCTGCTCTCTTCTGTTCTCCAGTCTCCCCTTCCCAGGACTCCTTCATTGCTTGTATTCCATATTACAAATGTTGGTATTTAGGGGAACCCAGAAATGATTGTCTCTCTAAGGGCTGTTTACCCTCCTTACCCACAAAGCTTACACCTCTCCAGATCCCTGAGAATTCCTGTGGATGAGTCATTTAAATCCCATCAGTAACATCACTGGGCAACCCAATTATCTCCATCGCCTTAGCTCCCACATGCTCAGAATACTGATGCTTCCTCTGTTACACATTCTGTTGTAGGTGATTTCTTTGTGCCCTGATCCAGAGCTGCTGGAAAAGCTGCAAAATTGTAACAATCTACTTGAACTTGTGCAGAAAGGGCTGAGTGAATATCTGGAGACAAAGAGAGCTGCTTTTCCCAGGTAACCCCAAACTTCACTGGGCTAGATCACACTCCTTGTTTCAGAAAATATGAAAGGAGAGGCTCACTGTAGTTCATTCTGCCAAGAAAGAGCAAAACCACCTAAGCTTAGGATTTATTCACGGCCTGCAAACATAAGGAAAGCTGTGCCTTTCAATGCTGCCATCTGATGGGGAGAAAACAGGCACACACAAATGTGGTGAGTTAAGGGCAGTCTGGTAGCATCATTGCATATCTGTGCCTTAGGATTTATGTAGAAAGGGTGGGGTAAAATTAAAACCTCCACATAACTTTGTCTCTTATTCCTGAAGGAAGACTTCTATTCTTTTATTCACATTTAAACCCTCTTTGCTGACTGACTGACTTCTGCAGAGGGAGATGTCTGTCTCTACAGAAAGGGAGGTGGCTGGATGGTGGCTGCTCATCTACACACATACAAAGAGATCAGTGAGCAGTCAGAAACAGTGTCTTTAGCAAAAGGCTTATTCCCCATCATGCCAGGACACAGCCCTTGCTGCTGCAGTAAAAAAGCCTCTCCTCATACCTCTCTCTGTGTTTGTAGGTTCTACTTCCTTTCAGATGATGAGCTGCTGGAAATACTGTCTCAGACAAAAGACCCCACTGCTGTACAGCCTCACCTCCACAAGTGCTTTGAGAACATTGCACGGGTAGGCAAAGCAAGCACACGAGTGGCTTGGCCACCTTTGGAAAGCTGTGTGTGGGAACTTGGAGACATTCTGCTGTATGGAAATGTCTCTCCTGGGAACCTGTAACTGTACATAGGCATTGGAAGGTGCTGCCTGTCCTGAAGTGGGATTCCAGCAACCTCACTTTAGACATTTCAAAGCCAGGCGTCTGCCCATGAACTGGGTACCCTTAGCTGTCCTTCAGACAGTGGGGGAGAAATAGGCATCTCAGCCCGGTGACTTAGAGAAATTCACTTAGATATCCATCCTAGGAGGAGAGGACACTCCCTCTGGAGAAGTGTGTCCATCTCACCACAAAGGCCAGGAGAAATAGCTCTGACTTAGCTTTCTACTTGCAGGCACCTTGTTAGGATGGAATCCCACTCCTGCTGACAGCCTCAGAAAGGACAAGAGCTGAACAAGCCTGAGCTGAATTAAGTTTCTGCCTTCATCCCTACCTAGGAGCTGGAGTTAACCTGGCTATTTTTCCTCTTTGTTATTCCTAATAGACTTCAGACTCCATAGCTAGTCACAGCTCGAACCACCACAATACTCAGACAGTAAAACCAATCTCCTAGTCATTAGTTTGGAAAAATAGAAAGGAAATTGAACCAGAAACCTGGTGCAAAGCCATTGGAATAAATAAGGGGACTTCCAGTGATATGCTGGGGCACCGGAGAAGCTGTTAAAATTTACCCTTAAAACCAGGCACTGTGACATCAAGGGAAATTATTTGAATCTACAGAATTGAGCAGGAGTCAAGGGTCTGAATTCTAGACAGGCAATGAGAAGTGTTCATCCTACCTATAATTTGATTTGCTTCACTTAAGTCACACCAGCGATGTGAATCTCTTGTTTTCATACAATCATTTTCCATTATTTGGAGAGGTCATTTTGCACATCTGTCACGCACTTTATTATCACTACTGGCAACCAAGTTTGGCACCAGGTTTATAATGAGCAAACACTGGTACAGGCTGGCTGTCCCCCAGGGGCAGGAAGGCAGGGATAGAAAAGAAATCCTCCATTCACGTCTCCTGTTGTGCTTCTTCCATTAGCTGAAATTCCAGGAAGACCTACAGATCACACACATGTACTCTGGTGAAGGAGAAGAGGTGAAGCTGTTTAGTTCTATCTCTCCCACTGAGAATGTGGAGGACTGGCTGCTGGAAGTGGAGAAGTCCATGAAGGCCAGTGTTCGGGACAACATAGAAAAATCAATTGGTGTTTATCCAGAGGTAAGAGTTTTATCACAGACTCTGGTATCACATAAATATCACAGGTCTCTGATGTGTTGGTTCCCAGCTTGCCATGGAGGTCACCAGAGATGGGGCTGATGAGCTTGGGATGTATTCTACAAGGATATTCTATTCTATTCCACTTTCAAAGCACAGCTTTTAATACAGTTGTGTGCCTGTAAGTGCAGGATGGGAAGCTGGGCAAGAAACTAATGGTCCAGCAGAATGCAAACCCTGCACACTCCCTCACAGCTTTCCTACAGCTTGGAACAACTATTTGTGAACCTGTATCTGTTCATCTCTCCAGACTACTTCCTCTTCATAAGGATCTTCTGCTTCAGCTCTTATGTCTCACACAGTGTGCCAGGGCCTGGTAAAAGAAATCAAGGCACATGAACTGTTGGTTTCAGTCAGTGCATAGTGGATGTATCATGGATCTGATTTCTGTATAAAAGCTATGCTGGTGTAAAACTGAAATTGCTAATCTAGGTAGGGAGAAAGGCTGAAAAATAAAGAGGCCTCAGATATTTCTGTTGCTTTTTCTTATTCAGACTGAAAATTTGAAAGTAGGAAAGTTAGAATAGGCCAGAGGAAGGGAAACATTCTTTTGGGTCTCACAGATTCCTGCTGTTCACCTGCTGCTGGCCACTTGTAACTGGTTACTGCAAGTGGCATAGTGGAGAGAAGGTATCTGCTGTACCCAGTGCCTGAAGAAGATTTCTTCACAGATACTGGTGGGGAAAGAAAAGGAAAGCCTCTTACACAAGGATTCAGTGCTTATTTGTTAATCATTCATCTCAGAGCAAGAAGACAGAGAAATAAATAAATAGATGAATAAATAAATAAATAGAAAAATAAATGTTTTACCACCCTTTTCCCTCTCTCTCACACCTGGTTTTTTTCTGTGTTAAGACTCCACGTACCGCATGGGTCTTGCAATGGCCTGGCCAAGTGGTCATTGCTGGCTGCCAGATTTTCTGGACAAAGGAAGTGTCTGAAGCTCTGGAAGCTGGAGATTTGTCTAGCAGGCTTTATCCACAGCTGAGTGCTCAGGTATGAAAATGAATGGAAGGGTGAGATTTTGCCAGATGGAGACTTTTCAATCATCAGACCACAGACAAATTATAAATACAGCCAGGACAATACTGTTGGGGGAAAAGAGACATGGTTTTGCATAGCACTGTTAAAAACAGGTGATAAAACAGGCTGTCTTCTTAATTATTGGGGTATTTGTCATAATAAACATCAAGTAATATACAGGACTGATAATATGATCACCACCTGAACAGCATAACAACATGAAAGATAACTTCTCCAGGGTTACCCCAGAAGCCAAAGGTGAAGAATTGAAGTGATGGACAGTGGAGGAAACTGCATCCTTCGTATCAGTTCTGTGAATCTAATCACACCTAATATCTGAGAATTATTGCTCTGGACTTCATGGTGGCTCTAACTCTTTCTTTTCACCTGAACATGGGAATGATGTAGGCAAATCTCAACTCTCAGCCAGCCCTGAGCAGTATTTGCTTTCTGAGCAATCATCTGTACTTCTGACAAGAGAAGAGGCAGAAATTGCCTGAGCACAGCATATAATCTGAGACTTAGCATGCCCTGAGTCTGATTGCATTGTGTTGGTATAGAGTGGATTGCTTCAGGGTACTTTCCTTTCATTCCCCAGCTGGGAGATTTGGTGGCCCTGGTCCGTGGGAAGCTGTCCAAGATGCAGCGAGCAGTGTTGTCAGCTCTTATTGTGATTGAGGTCCATGCCAAGGATGTTGCAGCAAAGCTGGTTGAGGAGAATATAACAAGCATGAACGACTTTGAGTGGATCTCCCAGCTCAGGTTAGAGAGCACAGCTGTTGAACCTAACCTGGCCTCCCTGGCCAGTCTCCATTCTCCTTACCCATCTGCTGTGTCCATGACAAATGGAAACAGGAGTTTGAGACAGGTCTGGTTTTGATGGCATCCTCTTTGGCAATATAAACAAACCCATGTTTTGATGGCATCCTCTTTGGCAATATAAACAAACCCATACCATGATGGTTCACTGGGAAAGGCCGTGCTCCTGCCCAAGGGGTGCAATGGTTGATCCCAGGTCCTGTGAGAACTCCTGTCCACCCTGTTGTATTACTTTATCCTTTCTGCTCTTGAGAGGGAAATCCATTGACATACAGGTCTCTAAACCTGCAGGCTGTAATCTTGTGAGCTGCTGTTCTGTCTGCAAGGCAGTGTTTATCTTTCTGATGTCATGTTCACTCACCATTAGATACTACTGGACAAGGGGAGACCTGTACATCAGAGCAGTCAATGCTGAGTTTATCTATGGCTATGAGTATCTGGGGAACACTGGTCGTCTGGTTATCACACCCCTCACTGACAGGTAAAGACATTGTTTTCTGGGTAACAAGTACACTTTTTTTCCTTTTTCTTTATTTTTCTTTCTTCTGGATGAACAGGATTAAACAAGGATCTGACCATGCAGGTCCTAGATCTTAATGTATGTAAATAGAATCCATTTGTACAGTAAAGGACTACTTGAGACAAGTGCACAGGAGCACCCTGGCCTTGTTGCTACTGTATTCCTAGTGATCAGTGCTCAGACTGATTGCTTTCACTCTCCTAATTCTTAATGTAGTGCTCTCATATAAAATGCCCACCTGATAGCTAAGGAGCTCTTCTAGAAACCAGAAGGTAGCAGCTAGTACTCTAGAATATGCAGCAGAAATAATAGTTTTACCCTTTTGTAGCTGTCCTTTTTCTGCAGAATGAATTTGTAGCCAGTGGCAGAAGGATTTATCCATGCAGGCCCCCATGAATACTAATCAAGGCCACATAGCTCTAACTCCTTTGCAGAATGCTGCATATCTAAGCAGTTTTGTAGAATAATGAATGATGGATTCCTCCTTGTCTCCAGCTGGATAGATCATATGTCTCCTTGCTGAAATCAGTAGTACAAATGCTTTTGTTCATCATCCAGTGTCTTCTTTGTTGTAGGTGTTATCTGACACTTACAGGAGCTCTGCACCTGAAATTTGGAGGAGCACCTGCAGGACCAGCAGGAACAGGCAAAACAGAAACAACAAAAGACCTGGGCAAAGCACTGGCAATCCAAACTGTAGTGTTCAACTGCTCTGACCAACTCGACTTTATGGCAATGGGCAAGTTTTTTAAGGGACTAGCCAGGTACAGTGAAATGCTGAGTGTCATTATTGAGGGATGCTGCACACTGGGAATTGGTGGCTGTTTTTCATAGCAGCCCAAAAGGACAAGCAGAGCCCTAGCAAGGGGTTACTGAGTTCCAGAATGAGCAAGGTTACAAAATTCCAGCCAGAAAGGAGGAAGAGTTGATCCAATTTAAAAAAAGAGATAAAAGGAGATCCTTGTTCATTTAAGGCAAAATTAAAATGCTTTGCACTAATCCACAGTGCACTAATCCACCTGTGCAAATGTTTGCAGCTTTGGCCTTTATTTTAATATCATCCATGTTGGACTGAGATTCAGCCCATAAGCTGCTTAATCTTAAGAAGAAGAGAATCTGCTGAGAGTATTCAAAATTGAGCAGCCAAGTGAGACTGCTCTAAGCCCTGAGGGATCCTCTCAGAGAGACTTCTCTCTTCTCTACATTTCAAACAGAGCTGGTCCAATTAGTCTGTTGCACACTGGTGAATCTGCATTAGTTACTCCAACAAAAGCTGATATTCTTTTCTCAGATGTTTTCTTTGTAAGTAATTTAACTTCTTTCTTAAGCCATGCCTTGTGGGAAGATCACCTTCTTCATATGCATGCTTCCAGCTTTATATATATGGTTTTCCAAACTCTGCAAAATGGGCTTAAGTGTTATCTAAACTGTATCTACTACACTTACAGCTCAGGAATTCAACATGACACCATTTTAAAGCCCAAAACTATAACTTGGAGAGTTTGCCCCAAGCTCTAGGATCAGATGCTGCCATGGGCACTCATCACATGGCCTGGGATGCACAGTTGTGGTGTCCACTGAACCAGGACACAGTGGCTGTGTCACTGTTTGCCATGGGACATCAGGGCCCTTTTGTGTTCACTTCTAGTCTCTGTTATGCCTACCCAGTATGTGGATATATAACTTCTAGATCTAGCTGTACTTTTGACTGGAAGTTGGCTCCTGTGTGGTGTTCCTGACTCCCTTTGTTCTCCTTTCCTTGCCCAGCTCCGGTGCCTGGGCTTGCTTCGATGAGTTCAACCGCATCGATATCGAGGTGCTGTCTGTGGTGGCCCAGCAGATCACAACCATCCAGAAAGCACAGCAGCAGAGGGTATGTAAAGAACATGTGGATGCAAAGGCAGGCAAAAAAAATCTCCACTTGATCTAGTTTGGGCACGTCCTTGTCTCTGCATGCACCTTCTAGCTTCACTTCTCAAGGGCGACTCGAACAGACATCCTTGAGGAGAGGTTTGAACAATGTCCTAACTATGGCACATCATATCAGTCCATTACAGTCAACATCCTCAGGGGAATTTTTAACTTCAGCCTAGTCTATGCTGCCAGAGTTGCCCACACTCTCACAGGCTGAAGTACCTCTCAGCTTGACCTGTAGTGCCAGCAGACTTTGGTGTGGGAGACACTCTGATACAGATCCACTGAGCTGATCAAAATTGGAGCTGTGACAAAGGCAGTCAGTGTTCTGACATGATTTGCTCTGCACCAAATTTGTCTAAATGTGTTAACCAAGCTTTGGTGGATTCACAAAATGTGTAACACACTTTGGCGGATTCACAAAATATGTGCAGAAAAATGCATATTAGTGCACACAGAGTTGCATTTTAAAGTGAGTTGTTGTGAATTGTTGACTTTAGTGGAGATTCAGCTGTCAGGCAGTCTAGCAGCCAGCCTCTGCTTTGTTCTCTGGAGGCCCAGAGGGTTAAGACCTGAATCTCCTTGACTTTGGCATGGAATTAGAAACTTGCTCTCTATAAATTCTTCTGCATTACTTTATCCCCCATCTGAAATTACTACCTACACGGCTTTAAAAAGGATTTAGGTTTCTCTTTGCCATGAATTAATTCAGGTCTGATCTCTAGTGCAAAATAAATGGAAAGACGTTTGTTTACAGCTGAAGGGATAGAAGTCTGAGGCAGAGTTAAAAAAAAAAAAAAAGAAAAGTTAACGTATCAGTAAATCTTCCAAATCTTCCACAAGCCCAGTCTTTTATACAGAGAAAATAATGCTAGTAATTCTGGGTTCCTGCAGTGGGACCAGATTGACTTACTACTGTTGTGGGCAGCTCTGTGTGTTTCTACTTTATAATTTAACAACTAAAAGCTATTGTTCTCCTCTTAGAAGATTCTGCTACATTATTTAGTTTGCAGGTCAGGCTCTGTTCTTCGAGAATGATCATATTTTTAATTTTCCAGGTGGAAACCTTCATATTTGAAGGCACAGAGATCCCACTGGTCCCATCCTGTGCAGTCTTCATCACCATGAACCCAGGGTACGCCGGGCGCACTGAGCTGCCCGATAACCTGAAGGTAAGGAGGCTGCACAGGCAGGAAGGAGAGGGGAGATAAAGGTGCTGGATGCTACCTGGACCCACCCACAGTGTGTCCATGACAAGAGTTAGGGTGTGATGCTTTTGGAGAGACTCCAGGATCACTCTGAGGTTTGAACCACATGTGTAAGGAAATGGCACCATTCAGATTGTCGTCTGCAGGGATGGTACAGTGGCAGATGCCAGGCATGCTCATGTTGTGTCCTGTAACAGTCTGGGATGGATACTCAGCCTTTTCAGTTTGCTGGGGAAAAAAAGCAAGAAACAACAGTGTTTTGGACATTGTGTTGGATCTGTATGTTCCAGGCTCTCTTTCGTCCTGTGGCTATGATGGTCCCAGATTACTCCATGATTGCTGAGATCTCACTCTACTCCTTTGGGTTTAATGAAGCCAAAATCCTTGCAAAGAAGATCACCACAACATTCAAACTATTGTCAGAACAGCTCAGCTCCCAGGTAGATGCCTTAATGTCTATGAATGTTTTTTAAATGTGAGACTTTCTCAGCCTAGGCATGAAGTACCTGGATGGTTTTCTTGGTGCCTTGTGATAACATTATCTCAAAAAGGTCTCTACACCTATTCTTCATCTTCCTTCCATTTTCCTAATTCTCATTTCTGCTCCTGTGGCTGGACTTGGATTCACCTTAAATCCTGTTTAGGATTACAGTGACAGTACAGTTGAGCCAAACAGCCCTGCCTGCTTTTCCTTCCATCTAGGATTTTTCATTGTGCACTTATTCTCATCTTCCTCATTCATAGACTGTACAGCTGAGGACTAATTAGTTGTTTGAAGGATACTGAGAATAGATTTGAATGAAGGAGGAATTGTTCTGAAGGCATAAGTCTCTCATTTTTCTTTTCTTACCTGCTAATTGAGTGCATGCTGAAGTTTACTTTTTTAGGTAGTGCTCTTCTGTCTGATGACATTGTTTCCTCTATGCCTTTTTCAGGACCACTATGACTTTGGGATGAGAGCTGTGAAGACTGTCATCTCAACAGCTGGCAATCTCAAAAGAGAGAATCCTAACATGGATGAGGTAAATGTGCATGTACTTCAGGGTGCCATAGATTGATGGGGCCTTTTCTGCAGCCTCATAGGAGAGGAAAGATCTCTGAAGTCCTGAGTTCTTAAATCCTTGCAGGAGCTGATCTGCCTGCGAGCTATTAGGGATGCCAACGTACCCAAATTCCTGCAGGATGACCTCAAGCTCTTCAATGGTATCGTCTCAGATTTATTTCCAAATATCAAAGAAACACCTGTTGATTATGGCATCCTGGAAGAAGCCATCCGCCAATCCTGCATCCAGGCAAATCTGAAGGATGTTGATGGTGAGGGGAAAGGCTCTTCACAAGCTCCCTCTGGATCTGGGCTTTTAGTCCAGCATGCCCTAGGAAGGGGATGGGTTCCCAGACCCACGCTGCATCATCTCCCTGTACAGGTTTTGTGACTAAATGCATCCAACTGTACGAGACCACCGTGGTTCGTCATGGCTTGATGCTGGTGGGACCAACAGGTTCTGGGAAGACGAAGGTATGGGTGAGACACTGTGCAGGGCCCAGCAAACCATCACCTACCTAGTGACACAGAGGGTTAAATTTCACAGAAGACCCATACTGGCTTTTAAAGCCTCTCTCAGATAGAAGTCAGAGCACAAGGATGCTGCCTGCTGGTAATGATTTATAGCCATGGAGAGGTATTTTACTGGTTCACTTTTGAGCTGTGAGATTAGGCTGAGGCTTATTAGTTCTGCTGCAGATTTCTAAGGCTGAGACATACTTTGACCTCTCTAGGTGCTTCAGGCCTCTGGCACAGAAGATCTAACTTACTCCTCCCCTGCATATAGAGTGCTTAATTTCTGTGCTTTTATTTCATTTCAGGCATCTCTGTACTATGATATTACCCTTCACTATGTCTCTTCTCTTACTGCATTTGAATGCAGTTGCTGTGAGAGCAAGTGGCTTTGTCATTCTGGAGCCATGGCAGTTAACTCTTTGGCTGTCCTGCTTTTGCAGAGTTATGAAGTCCTGGCAGCTGCAATGACATCACTGAAAGGTCAGCCTGCAGCCAGTGGTGGGAATTACGAAGCAGTCCGCTACTTTGTACTGAATCCCAAATCCATCACAATGGGCCAGCTTTATGGAGAGTTCAACTTGCTAACGCATGAATGGTAAAGTACAAAACCTTCTTTCCTTTCTTCCAGACAGAAAACAATTTTCTGGTCTTGAGCGTCTTCTCATCAAGGCTGAGAACTGTTTGGGGTGGTGGCATAAAACCAGGAGCAATCAAGTCCTTATCCCCACCAAGCTACAATAGCCAGTCACAGCGATTTAAGCTGACATCCCTCATTGTGTGCTTGGCCCGTCTGCCAGCACATGCCCAGACAGTTCCTGCAGCTCACTTGCAGCATTAACTGCAGAACAATAATTCAATAGCTTTGGAGCACATGCCCCTGCTCCTAAGATACAGCAGCTTAAAAACACTTGCTTTGCTTCTGAAGAAAAGTGACCTCTGTACTGCGCACTTGAACTGTTCTGTATAAATACTCTGGTGTCTTTGAGTGATGAGGAATGACTTTGAGGCAGAAAGAGGCATTTCATTCCTGTTGCCAGGGCTCCTGCTTGCTTACATGGTTTGGAAACAAGAACCAATAGCCCACTTGCCCTCTTTACAGCCAGGCCCTACTGCTTATGTTTCCGTATGTGACCTGAGGTTGACTTTGCAGCTCACTTTATCCATAAGCTAGGATGTGAGAAGCACTGTGAATGTCCCTTTGGCCCTGTCAGCAAGCACTTGTTTCAGGGCAAAGCTAGAGATTGTGTTCTGTAAAATGAGGGAAACTAAACATATATGAAACTAACTACCTCTAGGAAAAGTGCAAGCCAGTAAACATTACTGATGCTGTGACCAGAGTTTCCCAGCTTAGGATCTGGTAAATATTTACTGAAGGACATTTTATAGGAGCTCCAATTAAGCTCAACAGTTTATTTATGATGTTACTCGACACGGGCATATCAACGTGACAAAAATAAAAATACAGCAGTTGTGTAAAATATATTTACAGACAAATCCATCTGCTTTAATCAGCTGAGTTTTAGAACAGACTGTTTTCCCTTGATCTCAATAACAATACCCTGGAATTCACTAGTACTATAAAAAACAAATAACAAATAATTATTTAATAGCAGGAGTCGAGTCCAGGGTCTGAATGGAAACTGCATTCCAGGTTTCCAAGTACAGATTAAATTCTTGCTGTCAACAGCCAGCATTCCTTGTGTCTGTTCTCCTGGTCACCAGCTCCAGCACCACCCAGGTTCACAGGCAGCTGAGGATGGGGAACTTCAATTATAAAGAGAGTAGGGTTATGGTCTTTAGCCTGGATTTATCCTTGTAACCTTGAGAAAAAGAGGCACCTCCAGAGAGCAGATTATCTGCCTGTGACCTGAACTGGATGCTAGCAAGGTCTCTTTACTCTTCACTGAGAACAGAGATGTTAAAGGGAAGCCTGACATCCTATAGTTAAATGACATGAATTCCAGATCCTGATGCACAAAGAAATTGTTTTGTGGTGTCACTCGGGCTGAGATGTGTCTCAGTAAAAAAAGAGTGAGGTGGACCTTTTTGCAGCTCATGGATAAGGGAGCCACATGAACCAGGATAGGATTGCCTTTAGTGGTGGGAACTTTGCCATTTATTTCAGCAAAACCAGAATGGGCCAGGCCCTGCCTTCCTCCTACCTTTCAGGACAGACGGGATCTTTTCCACACTCATCCGTCGGGGAACCGTGGCCACTGACTCCAACAAGAAGTGGTACATGTTTGATGGGCCAGTGGATGCTTTGTGGATTGAGAACATGAACACAGTGCTTGATGACAATAAGAAGCTGTGCCTCAGCTCAGGGGAAATCATCAAGATGACAGAGGTAACTCATCCCTCCCACTTTTCCTGCCTGTTGTGTGTATTCTTTCCCCCCTGCACTGAAATACATATCAACACTGAGCAAGTCCTTATTCTTTCTTTTCTTTTATAATTTCCAGAGTATGACCATGATGTTTGAAGTCCAGGATTTGGCTGTTGCTTCCCCTGCCACAGTCTCCCGCTGTGGCATGGTTTACCTGGAACCCAGCATTTTGGGGCTGGAGCCCTTCATTGAATGTGGGCTGAAAAATATGCCAGATATCATGCAGCGCTTCTCACAGCAGCTGGCATCTCTCTTCAAGAGATTCCTCCAGGTGAGCTACTGTTCTGTTCCAGCCTTTCCATGTCATCTTGACTATCAACCAGCCCAGACTTGTCAAGGCCTGGATTTAAATGCCATTGTGGGAACATTTCCTACCAGCATAATATCTATCATGGAAACTTCTCTGTGAATTCTGTGGCTTCAATAGAGGTTACTCACTGATCTCTGTAGATGTGACTAAGTCTTATTGGTCATTATAATTGGTTTTATTTAATTTTAAAATTATCTTCTGGACAAAACCACTCCTAGTGCAGTTCCATAGCTTACAGTGGAGTACCTCCGGGGAGAAGGTTGTACAAACAAGTCTTGTTATTTCTACTCTGCTGATAAGCCATTATTTTAACGAAGAACCTGGAGCTACAAAGAAAAGTTCTGAAGGGAGCAAACCATATAACAGCAGTGATAGCACAAGATGCAGGTAACTGTTGCACAGAGCCAAAAGGGAGGCCCAGAGGCTTCTTGGTGTTAAGACTGAATCAAGGGATTCGTCTTCCTTTTCTCCAGTAAAAATGGTGGTGCTTGGGATGTAGTTGTAAATGGCAGCATTCTCAGTCACACTCTCCCTGCTAAACACAACATGATGGAGGTGAACAAGAAGGTGAAACCACAGACAATTGTGCTGGATGGTGACACTGAGCTGTCCCTGCCTATCTTTCCAGGAGGCCATTGACTTTGTACGAAGCTCTGTGAAGGAGATAATTACCTCTACAGACAGTAACCTCGCAACAAGCCTCCTGGTGCTCTTGGAATGTTTGTACCAGCCTTTCATTCCCATTAAGGTAGATTTTGCTGCCTCTTATCACTGTTACTTGTGTCTGTAACTCCTAAGGATGCTAAGTCATGGAAAGGGTTAGTCACCAGAGAGCAAGATGTTGGTGCAGAAAGCTCATCTATGTGGCAGAAGGTAATCCAACATCCAGCAAAGCACAGGTAAACCTGGAAGGATTATGCTCTGCCCACTGAAGGAACACAAGATAAGCTCCATGCCTACCAGGCTGGAGGGCAGAGGTTCACTTTTATTTATAGCAGAGGGAATTGGAGAATGAGTGGAAAGCAGGGATCAGAGCTGAGCAGTGATGCACCTCAGATTGCAGGTCCTTTGAGAATTAGTATTGAAGAAGGCTGAACAATTTTCAAATTAAAAACCTAAGACTAAATTCTTCTCCCATCTCCTGTTGAGTGACATTAGTTCAGCAACGGGAGTCTCTCAAGTGCACCAATGAAACAACAAATTTTAATCCACAGAATGTATTAACAAGACCTGTGAAAAACTGGCTAGAAAAAACTACATAGAAGCTGAATAGAATTAGGAGCAAATTAAGAAGAGTCTGGAGTTTGTGTGCCTTGATTATACCTGAGAATTTTTCTTCTGCTTGTCTCTGGTTCTAAGGGATTTAAGACGATTCCCCGGGAGAAGATGGCTCGTATGGGAGAGCTGATTGAACCTTGGTTTATATTTGCCTTGGTCTGGAGTGTGGGTGCTACTGGAGATTCCCCAGGTCGTGAGGCCTTTAGCTCATGGCTCAGGAAGAAGATGGCAAAGGAGAGGGTGAGTAAAGGAAAAGCAGATCTTCTCTCATAATAGAGGAATTAGTAGTGAGGAATGAGGATCAGAGCTGAATGCCTGTAGGCTTTGGATGGACTTCCTGTTGGCATCTGGTATGCCACTCTCTCAGAGGCCCCTGGAGCTGGAAATTCTGGGAGAGACCTGAGCCCCCTGGCCTGGGTAGCATCCCATTAGTAAAGTCTTCCTTGAAGTAGTGCATATCCTCCTGTGAATTCAACTGAGTGGCAGCCAGGTTCACCACAGCTTTATTCTCACAGGTCAGGTTACTTTTCCCAGAAGAAGGACTGGTTTATGACTATAAACTGGATGATGCTGGGCTTAGCAGTACTGAAGATATGGATGAGGATGCCCCTGGAGAGGTAAAATATTTCATTTTTAATTCCAAGCTGTGTAATTTAGGAGGAGAGACCAGGAAGCAACACAGTCCTACAGGATTTGGTAGGATTTTCTCATCAAGGGCAAAGAAGAAAGGCCTATAGGAAGCAAACAAGAATGTTTAAATCAAAATTAAGCTTTTAATTGAATCAAGAAGGCAGTATCTTGCCTTCAGAGTTGTGAACCAGATCTTTCAAAGCTGAGCCAAGAGCTGGTCAGTTGAGACCTGAGTGTCTCTGTCAGTGCTCAGAAAAGTGAAAGATGGCACAGGTGTGGCTGCTGGAGGACAGGGAGCTCAGATGGATAGAGCTGTCTGTGTTAGAAAGCAGTGAACAACAGCAGAAGAGCTATGCACAGCAGAGTCTGGAGTAGCAGCAAGGCAGATAAATATTCCATCTTTTTCACAAGAGACAGCAGTGTAGGGCATGTCAGGGTCATCTTGACTGACAGTCACCAGACTCTGGGCTAAAAGGAATTTAAAAAGGAGGGAAAATGCTTCCCCTTCCTGAAATGAAACAAAGAACCCTGCATAAGTGTCAGATGCTTAACAGAAGGTGCCAGTGTGGTCTCTGTGGGAAGGCCACGTGGGGTGGTCAGGAGCGTAGATTTTCTCCTGTATTCTCCAGCACAGCCCTGGCAGAAGTTCTGTCTCATTTGTGTAGTGGCCTCTGGGAGGCTCATCTGCAGCTTCAGTCTAGCACAAGATCCCTGTCTTGTACAAGTAGAAAACCTCATGTGCTTCTGAGTGCAATGTGGGTGATGGCATGGAACAGGAAGACAGGAGCCCAGATAAGCCCCCTTTGGCCCTCTGCCATGGGCAGAATTCCTGTTCTTGCAGATATCACAGGTGCTCCATCCTGCTTTGATCCCAGTTCTCAGAAGGGAGGGCAGGTGTGTTGCTGCTGGGGCAGTGACCTCTAACTCTGGGGCTCTGTCCCTCCCAAAAGTACCGAGTCAAACACTCCCAGTATTTCCATACAGAAAGGTAAGGGTGGCAAGATTCAACAGAGGGGCTGGAAACCTGAATTTCTCATCAGAATCTGAGCTATTACACAGAGAGCGGTGACATGCAAAATAGCAGAAATAGTTTTCCTTTTCCTAGAAGAGATAGATGCCCCCTCTAAGCAGACTCCAATCTTTCAGGTGCACTGGGAGGTGTGGCTGGATCCTACAGCAAAGTTCACCATGGTTCCAGACACCAACTTCTGTGACATTATTGTGCCCACGATGAACACAGTCCGAATGGCCTATCTGCTGGAGCTGTTGCTCACCAACTATAAGCCAGTACGTGCCCAGCCTTGTCTGTGAATTTTTGATTCAACCTCTTCCTCTCCCAGTGCAGTCAGAACTTAACAGCTACCTATCCTGTGAGATTATTTCCCACTTCCATGTTTTTGTATTTCTCTGCTCCAAATCTGTGCTTAAGCACTAAGAGTTATCCATTCAGTCCCCAGGCACCATGCCAGCACCCCCAAAGGCATCTCAACACTGAGTTGTTGAATCAAAACACAGCAATTGCTAGATAGCCCATCACCATCCCACTTTACCTGTTTCCTACAGTTCCATTTCATACTTCCCTGGTTGGATTCCATCCACACCAAGAGTTTTTGGTGTTGGGCAGCTGACTTTATTGAAGAAGCAAGCCCAACAGTCCTCTCCCAACCTTCAAATGCCTAAAAGAGCAGTAACCTGCATTTCCTCCAGCAAATGTCAGAGTGCTGGGAAAGAGGCTGCTTGCCTGTAATTATGCTGCATTGCTGATTGTGCTTCTAGGTTCTTTGCATTGGTCCCACTGGCACGGGGAAGACTCTCACAATTGCAGACAAGCTTTTGAAGAACTTGCCTAACAAATACATCACCCACTTCCTGATGTTTTCAGCACGCACCTCTGCTAACCAAACCCAGGATCTCATTGACAGCAAACTGGATAAGAGGCAAGATTCCTTTCTGTGTGTGCAAAGGCAGTATTCCTGAGTCAGTGTTTCTATCAGCTTGGCTATTTAGTTTCATCCCAAGACCTGAGCACGTACAGCTGTAGATAACATGTAGGACACACAGCACATCTGAGTTGGGTTGTGAGAGCCAATAATAACTTGTTATAATGGCAAGAAAGTGAGAAGGGTTAGTGAGGGTCAGTAAAAGTTGCTCCAATTCTAGTTATTCCAGAAATACTACATTTCACAGCACAGGTGTTTGCAAACCCTGGTGTGGGATCTTTAAGGAAAGTGATGAAGGGAGAAAATGTGGCTGCCCACCCACAATCCCACTCTCCACAGTAAACAGCTTCCATTTCACCTCCCTGGTCAGCCACTGGTTTGAAGTTTCCAGCAAATTCACAGACTCAAGCTTTGCTTTTATTTGCACCCATTTACTCCTTGGCATTGTGCGTAAGTAGACAAAATTTCACTTGGACAGGAGCCAGTGCCTCAAACATTGCTCCAGATATTTTCCGTGCAAAGGCCCTTACAAAGGAGTGTATCAAGTGTAAAAATAGCTGAACCTGTTGACTCAGGAAGCATCCAGAGAAAAAAAAACAAAAAACATGCTTTTGGATCAAGTGAGAAGTACCTTTTCAATAGGAGCTGTCCTGTGTCCTGACACGGGTTCTGTCCTTGCAGGAGGAAGGGGGTGTTCGGGCCTCCAGTTGGTCGGTACTTTATATTTTTTATCGACGACTTGAACATGCCCATGCTGGAGCAGTACGGGGCTCAGCCCCCCATCGAGCTGCTGCGGCAGTGGATGGATCACCACGGCTGGTACGACCGCAAACAGATCGGTACGGCCCCGGCCCTGCGCCCAGAGCTCTCGGCAAAAGCTGGCCTGTTAGACAGGTGTACCTGCCCTGGAGATTTGTAGTCAGGGTTTTTTTAGCTACAACTCAGCACTCATTACTGATTTTGCACTCTCAAAGGTACTTTCAAGAAGCTGGTAGATATTAATTTTGTCTGTGCCATGGGACCTCCTGGAGGGGGAAGGAATCCTGTCACTCCGCGCCTCACTCGTCATTTCAATTACCTCTCCTTCACCGAGATGGATGACAGCAGCAAGAAGAAGATCTTCTCCACCATCCTTGGCAGCTGGATGGGTAAGTCCTGCAGGAAACTGCCACCTTCTCCTCATGTTGAAAGTCAGCTTGATGGCAATGAAGTTTGGAAGGGGATCATTTAATATTGATGATCTGATCAAAGTGTTGAAAGCTGGAACTGGCAGTAGTCACTCAAAGAGGCTTTAGGGAAAGTGTTTTGTGAGGCTCAGCAAGCAGAGAGCTCATACACTATTTAGTCTCAGGGCCAAAATCTGCTGGTGCAAATCAGCAAACTTCAGCTTTGACTTTCACAGTTGCAATATGTTACCCTATAGCCTGAGCCTTTCAAAGAGGATTTTATTTGTGATGGGTGATGCAGATATTCTTAACCTCAGCAGGTAAAGCTTAAACTAATTTTTTTTGTCTTGTTCTAGATGGACTCCTAGGAGAAAAAAGTTACAGAAATCCAGTGCGTAAGTAAGAGCAGAAAGAGGAGACAGACTGTGAACAGAACAAGCTGGCACAGCATGGCACAGCTTACCTGTGCTTTCAACAGACAGACACTTGCCCAGACAACAGCTTTCTGTGGAAGCAAAGCCTTCTGTTACTCTCCATCTGCTGCAGCCTGTAGACAGCTGAGCAGGGTGGATCTGAGCATGGTGCTACAGCCACCATGAAAAAAGGGTTCATTTGGAGTGAAATGAGTCCTCTTATACTTGACGGGGTGGGAATTTGGGATCATCTTTGCAAATATGCCCTCATCTGCAAATCTGCCAGTGAAAAGGAGTGAGAATAGTCAGCTGTGGGAGAAGCAAAGCAGAGCTTTCTGAATGCTTGCAATATTCAGAATCACCAGTACCTGACTGTGATCTCAGGGGCACACTGAAACATCTAGCTGTGATTTAGAAAGAAATTAAAGGATTTTTGAAATAATGCAAAAAAGTGCAAAATGCTGAGGTGCCACAGGGCTCTACTTCTCCAGGAGTGTTTGTAATAAACTTCATTGGGAGAAAAAAAAAATGCTCTAAAACTGGCAGTTGTGTTTAAATCTTGCCAGATTATTGCATAAGAAATTATTCCTCAGTGGCTTTGCATTTGCTGAGCATAATGAATTGGAAGGGGTTTAGCTAAGAGGGCACTCACACCTTCTAGCTTAAAAGTAGCTGAGACTTCACTGCGGGAGTGCAAGGAGAGAGAAGAAAAACCTGTTTGGAGTCTTTCAGGTCTGCATCAATTACCTGTCTTGCAGTGCCTCCTCTGTTCCGGGGAAGCATGGAGTCTTCACACCACAGAACCACTGCAAAGCATTCTTGCACCCCAAATCTGCTTCACATTAGCTGATAAACCCATTGGCAGCTGTCCACTGCAGTGAGCAGGTGCTTGGTCAGGTCCCTCAGTGTCTTTGCAGAAAAAAGCAGAAAAAAGTGTGTTCCTATCCAAGTCCTAGCCAGCACCTCTGCCACTCAGTGCCGCCTTCCTGCACTGCAAGGACCCTCTCAGCCCAGAGTTACCATCTTGACATCCTGTCCAACTACTTGTGTCTCTGCAGCAGGAGCAGTTGCAGTGAAAGACTTGAACGAGCCCTTAGTTGATGCCACGATCTCCGTGTACATGACCATCACATCCCAGCTGCTGCCCACACCAGCAAAGTCACATTATACCTTCAACCTGAGAGACCTCTCAAAGGTGTTCCAGGGCATGCTCATGGCTGAGCCTGGCAAGATCGAGGTGAGTCCTCCCATCAGCACAGCCCTGCCACCCAGGGCAAGACCAAAAATATTCTACTTGAGGCCTCATTCACAGGCCTGCAAACAGGCTTCAATTTCCCATTGAAGATGCATTTTGATATTGCTCAGTGGGTGTGGTGGCCTCCCCTTTGGCTATTGCCTGGTTCCAGTAGCAGGCAGATGCCCCCTTGGTCACAGTCCTTCCTTGGCATGGAAGCAGTTGAGTGGCCACAGGGAGTCAGTAGGACACAGCCCACCCATTCACGGCTGGATGGAGCCATGGGGGTCCAGACAGGGACCAAGGAGGGGCAGAGGTGTTGTCCTATTACCTGCTTCTGCCCCTTCAGCTCTCCTGAGGACCTTGCTCTGGCTCCAGCCTGGCCAGTAGAGATTGAATTATCACAGGAAGTACTTAGGACCCTAAGTACTGTAGGTTCTGTGCTATCTGCTAAATGAAATGATCTTTCAAAAAACACACAGGAAAACTGTGAAATTTAAATCAAACTGGGGAAAGATAAGAACAAAGAACATAAAATTTAAGTCTCTCAAAGAAAGCCCAACATATGGACAAATACAGGGGGATAAACTGATGCTGTAATGAGCTCTCTGCAAAGCAGCTGTTTTGACAAGAGTTGTTTTTGAGAGGAGAAGGGAAAGCAGCTTCCTCTGCCCAGTTCTTTCTCTGCTCCAGTTGCCTTGTAACAGGAGTGGAGCTGGCCACATGCTGGGCAGGAACCAGCTTTCCTGACATCAATGCTCATAACACTTCTCTGCTTCTCTCCTGGGGGCTGTTTTGCTGGGATTTCCTACCAGAACAAAGAGCAGCTGCTGAGATTGTGGTACCACGAGAGCTGCCGGGTCTTCTGTGACCGCTTGGTCAGTGAGGAGGACCGGACCTGGTTTGACAACCTAATGACAACGAAGATGGAGGAGTTTGGCACCACTTTTGAGCAGGTCATTCCCTCCCAGCCAGTTCTCTTTGGAGACTTCATGGAGCCAGGTGCCAATGTCAAATTATACCAAGCAATCGAAAGCCAGGATAAGGTAAGGACCCTGGGAATCACGTTGTGAACCACGTTCACATCTTCCCAGTCTTCTGCAGACAAAGGAGAACAGTAATAGTAACAACAGTGGTGCTTTAATTAGAGGTGTCTGAAACTACAAACTGTCCCAGGGGTCTCCTGTGAAATCCTACCACGTATATGAATAGTGGCTGTTTTTGTTGTGATGGGCAGTTGAGGTGGAACAAGCTGTCTCTGCATTGCAATCCTGGAGGCAGCCTGCTATGCCCAATCTCCCAAATGAGCCACACTTGGGACTGAAAAGTGAAATTTGCTGGAAGGAAATGGCACATTACCCCCAAACAATACTACTTTTGCCATTAAAGGCTTCACAATTGACCTTTATGAGTAATTAATGTTACTGCCAGTCTCCCTGTTGGAGAAGATACTGGGAGTACTTGGGTAGTGGTAATTAAGCAAAGGCAATGAGTGGTGAGTTTTGCACTCATTATCAGAAAGAGATGATTATTCTCTTGTCTCTCCTCTTGTGATAGCAGTGTGACAAGGGCTGGTAATTAACTGAGCTTTCCAATCCCTTTTGCAAAGTAGGTAGGTCTGTCCCCCACCGAAGTGAGCACAGCTGAGACAGCCAGACATAGAGGCAGCTGCACTCTCCCCACTGGATGCACACAGGACTTTGGCATCTAGGCAGGGATCTCAGTGCTGTAAGAATTCCAGCTGGTGTTGCTTTCCCAGCTTCACAGTGAGATTGCTGAGGGGGTAGGATCAAATCCCAGATGTCTTCATGCTTCATCTCCTTCTCTGGCCTGAGGGTACTGTTGAAAAGAGCCTTGGGAAGGGCAAGAGAAACTGCTCCCGCAGCTATTCCATGTAATTACTGGACTGGGAGAGGAGTGTGCTCCTCTACCCATCTACAGCCAGTGTTGTTTTCTTCCCCAGCACCTGTGGCTTTCCAGCCACAATCCTAACCACAGGATTCAGCAGCAGGAGTGGTCAGTTATAGAGCAAGGAAACTAACCCAGAGGGAGGCCCTGGAGCAGTATGGATCAGGCAGCCATGAGCTGCCTTTTTATTTTTTTATCTTTTGTTTTGAACTACACCCTGCTGTTTCTCGAGGCAAACAGCACAGTTGGGAACAGCAGACTGTAGTCACTTGCTTGAGTTAGTTTAAGGTCACCATTGAGCAGCTGCTGCCACCACCACTAACTAAATTCAGTCCATCCAATGGCAGTTCCTTATAGGAGCCTGGAGGAGAGCTGCTCCCAGACCCTATTGAGCACCAGGCTCTGCCCTCCCCTACTTCTCACTGTGCCAGCAGACAATAAACCCCCCCTACAACTGCTTTTATCTGGTAGCCACAACTGTTTCTACCCACAGCTGAAGCTGGTGATTGATGACTACCTGGAGGAGTACAATCAAAGCAACACCCCAGAACTGAAGCTTGTGCTTTTCATGGATGCGATACAGCACATCTGCCGGATCAGCCGCATCCTGCGGCAGGCTCCGGGGAACGCTCTGCTCCTGGGGGTTGGGGGAAGTGGGAGACAGTCTCTCACCAGGCTGGCATCTCACATGTAAGTAATGAACTCCCACCTATGCATGTAACGGGGAGCAGTTCCATTGGGGCTGCCTCCAGAGAATCTCTTTTTCTGCCCTTCCCACTGCAAGTTACGTGTTTGTCAGGCTGCTGACTGCTCAAACGAGTCAAGAGCTAGGACTCAGTTAACATGCACATCTGCACTGGGTTTCTAGCTAGCTCAGGTGTCTCTGCTTTGTGTAAAACATGCTCCTGAGCTGGTGGCTGTCCTTGGTGCACAAGGACAAGCGTGTGCTCAGAACTTACTGTAGGAAAACAACTTGCTTGAGTCCTTTCACCCTGGTTCCACAAGACATACTGGGAATTGACAGAAGAGAATGTTTAAATTTGATGTAACTCCACAGGCTTCTTTTTCCTTTAGGGCAGAAAATGAATGTTTCCAGATTGAACTGTCCAAAAATTATGGCATGACTGAATGGCGAGATGATGTGAGGAAGGTCATGATGAAGGCAGGCCTTCAAAGTCTACCCAAGACCTTCCTATTTGTAGACACACAGGTACAGGAGTATTAGCATGGTGGATTCCTTCTCAAAAGGAGTCAGAAACACATCAATTCCCCTACAGGGTATTAAGGAACTTGACACAAACCAGACACAACTTGTATTTCTTCAGTAGCCTATATTCATCATATTATAAAAGAGCCCCAGGGAAACTAGAGGTGGTGCATTTCTTGCTAGAGGGTCTGTAGAGCTGTGTGAGTGGGTGGATTCTTCTCTTGCACAAGGAAGCTTCCTTCAGCTCCATCCAAGTGTTTGGTGGGTACATAGATTTTAGCTGTCTGAAACTAAGCACTACTGGCCACTGATATTAGAAGTCCTAAGTAAATTGATTCTTTTCCTTTTCAAAAAGAGAGTAGATTTAGGACCTTATGCCTGCTGGTTCCACAGGATAATGCTGGCTGTAACTGTAAACTGTAACTTGCTAATGAGTAGGCAAATTCCACTTCTGGAATCACAGTTATGTTCCCCATAGGCTTTTTTACTGCCTTCATTATCATAGGAACCATTCCCTTGTGGCAGAGCCCTAAGCAGCGAGATGAGCATCAGTCAAATGCTACTTGTTCTTGCAGCCTTTTCCCTGCAGTGAGAAGCATATGTGGGAGCAAAGGGGCCCAGGAGGGTGCATTTTAGTCAAGGAGATGGATGCTGTGTATTTCTGATGTAGCAAAGGTGGAGAGGTGAGTGTAGTGCTGGAGGGAGATCGTCCCACAGGCTGTGACACATCCCTACAATTACTCTGTCTCCCACATTGATATGCCTTATTTTAATAATGAATGTTCTGTGCTGGAGGAATGAAGACACGGAGCAATGGTGTCTGGGGTCTGACTGCAGAGGCAGGGAGCAAGAGCCTGAGCTCAATTTGTCTGTAAGGAGACGGGGAATGGGCAGAAGGATGTTTGTTCTCAAACACACCCTTCCACCCCTGAAATGGCTGAAATATGGCTGTTTAATTGGAAGTGCTGGACAAGAATCAGGGTGTGCCTTTCTGGAACAAAATGATCACAAAAATTGTTCCTTATAACTGAGGCTGAGGACCGTATTTATGCAGAAATTATCTCCGTGGCACGTGAGACATAAGTGTATTCTGACATAGGAAACTGCTTTTTTATTTTGCCATCTACTTAGATTAAAAGTGAATCCTTCCTCGAAGATATCAACAACTTGCTGAACTCTGGTGACATTCCCAACATTTACAATCCTGAGGACCAAGATGTGATCCTGACAGCTATGAAGCCCATTGTCCGAGACCTGGGGCAGCAGCCCACCAAGGCCAATTTGATGGCTGCATTCACAGCACGGGTTCGCAGCAATATCCACATGGTCCTGTGCATGAGGTACTTCAGGCCTACAACTCCATGTTCTTAATACTGATTATTCCCTCCTTATGCTTTGCCTTTCATCACTGTGTAATGGGATCTTTATTTCCAAGCCCCACACTTTGGAGAAGGTGGAAGAATAGGAGTATGGTTTGAATAACACCTTCCTCTAGGACTAGATACATTTTTTTTTTTTTTTTTTTACACTTTGCTGGTCTCAAGATGAAGTTTGAATTTTTCAAGAGTATGATTAGGTGTGATTCAGATGAAACACAAGATACTTCCTCCTCTCTGCACCATTGAGCCATTTGTTACAGACATATCTTGCTTTAATTTGGAGCTCAGTTGCACCATGTTTACTCATTAATCTAATGCATAGTCCATAACCAGCTTGCTCCCTTGCACCAGAAGGAACAGGGCATTCTCAGTGCAAGAACAAGTAGAAAAATCAGGGCCATGATTATGGTTTGGTGATGTGATCTCTGCACACACCTGCTTGAAACAAACTTCAGAGCACATTTATTTCTTATCCCTTAAGTGTTGTCCCTAGAGAGGGACCCATAAAACATCACCCTACTACCATCTTAATACTTCCAGAATATCCCAAGCAAAGGAATGAGCTCAGACATGCATCTTTGGGCATGCAGCTCACTGCCTGAACTTCCATTCCCCTTTTTGCTCATTCTCTGGGTGTATTCTTGTCCCTCTTGCTCCACCAGGCTCTAGGGTGGTTCTGCAGAAGGAAAGACATTTTTTCCTAGTATTTAGAGCCAGCTGTAACACATCTTGTCTGCCTGCCTTGCCCTCAGCCCGATTGGAGAAGTGTTCCGCGCACGCTTGAGGCAGTTCCCGTCCCTTGTGAACTGCTGTACCATTGACTGGTTCAATGAGTGGCCTGCTGAAGCCCTGCAGAGCGTTGCCTCCTCCTTCCTGAATGAACTCCCACTTCTTGGCAGCCGTACTGACGATCTGGACGGGATGGTACGTGCCACACTCGAGAATACTCCCCTGTGTTCAGTGTGCTGTGTCTCTGGATGCACCAAGACAACGGATGCAGGACACACCTTCAGAAGTGTCCTACCCTGCAGCAGAAGTGTTCCATGGCAGGATCATTCAAATGCAGAGCTGAATAGCTTTTGTATGCCTTGAAACAGGCCTGGCCATTTGTCACCCCTCTGTGGCACTAATGCCCCCCCAACACACACGTAAGCTCTGCTGTGACTGTATAGTTTGGTTCCTCATAAGCACCTTTTGCTTTCTCTGGGCATCACATAGATTTGCCTTGCATATGTTCAGCACTGAATAAGATTGTTTCTTTCCTTTCTCCTTGTAGATTCAAGTGTGTGTAGCAATCCACCAGAGCGTGGCAAAGAAGTGCCAGTTGTTCCTAGCAGAACTGGGCAGACACAATTATATCACTCCCAAAAGCTACCTGGAGTTCCTCAGCATCTTCAGTTCCCTCATTGGAAAGAAACAACAGGAACTGAAGACAGCCAAGAACAGGATGCAAAGTGGCCTAGACAAGGTTCATCCCTTATACCCAGGGAATGGGGCCACCCCTTAGACACTCTGAGCAGTGTATTTATAGCTGCAGAGATGCAGTGAGATGTCCTACAGGTGTCCTGTGTAACTGGAAAAAACTCAGGCTAAAGCAAGTGAGAGCTATGCCTTCTGCCAGGGCCAGTCTTTCTGAAGGTCTGAGTCTGTAACAGCTCTAAAAGAATAATGAACCCCAGTCTTTGGGGACCACAAACCTCTGTGTAGCTCAGGGTGTTCCTTACTAACCTTGTAATTGAAAGCCCTCTAACAAAAACATTGTCCTGCTGCCTCATTGCCATGAGCTTGTGAATGAATGCCTAACGTGCAGGCAGTGTTAGGCACTGCTGTTCATAAGCTCACCACAGTGTCAGATCGTTGCTTAAGCAGGAACCAGGGCAAGACCTGTGCTTTGCACAGCCCAACGCTTGGCAGGGAGCACCCTCCAGAGCAGCACAGCTCTTTCCTAGGGCTTTCCATGGCTGCTGCCCCTGCTCTTAACTCTGCTTTGCTCCCATAGCTCCTGCGAACAGCAGAGGACGTAGCGAAGATGCAGGAGGAGCTGGAGAACTCCCGCCCTCTCCTGGCACAGGCAGCCAAGGACACCGAGGCAACCATAGAAAAGATAAAGGTACCGCTGCTGGGCAGCCCTGCACTTTGTAACTCTGGCTGCTCAGACTGCATTGGACACAGGCTGGAGGGGCCTGGCAGGGATTGTGCAAAATCCTGCTTGATCAGAGGTAAAAACGCCTCAGATTGGCTCGGCAGGTATTGGTGCAGAGCTGCACTGACAGCAAAAACTGCCTCCTGCTGGGGTCCTGCTCTGCTGCTGGTGAGCACCAGTTGTTGCAGAAGCGATGGCTCCCGTGCCCCTGTCTGAAACCACCACCCAGGGGTCAGTCAGCCAAGCTCCCAGCTCCCAGGCCCTTTCAAGCACAGTCTAGCAACACTAACACAATCCTCAGGTGGCCTGAGCAGCTCTAAGCCAGATTCATTGAACAGTGTCATTCCTCCACATCCCATCCCCAAGGAGCTGATCCAGCTGCAGCCTGCCCCCCAAACCTCAGGGATCATCACCCTTATGCCACTTCAGAAGAGGGAACTGTTCTGTGTTGGCTGTCACTGCCCTCTATCCTTGTGGTCCTCCATGCCTATCTCCTACTGTGGGATGGCCACACTGGAACAGAGTGTACAGGGACATTATAACAGAATACAGCTTTGCATGGAGAGGGGAACGAGTCTGCAATCACCTAAAATCCCACACAGCAGATAAGGATTTGGCTATATTCTGCATTTCCTTTATGTGCCCTGGTAGTGTTTTAACCCTTGGGGTATGCAGAAGTGGCAGTTTTAGAAACAAACCCCTAGGCATATCTTCCCATTCCTCCATCTCCCTACAAATTTGCAACCCTATACATCCTCTAGTTGTGCCAATAGGAAAATTGGTAGAGCAGCTAATTCCTGCAAGACTAACATCATTCCAAGCACAGCCAGAGCTGGAGTTTGTGGATGGTTTATACAGGCTGACAAAAACTTTCTCCCAGTATGGTGCAGGAAGGGCATCCCCTGCAGCAGTTAGGTCCCTGAGATCTGCTGGAAGAAGACACACAAGCTGCCAGGACAGCTGTGATCCTTTCCTAGCAGTGCCAAGCCAAGCTCTGCCTCCAGCGTGCTTCTGAGGCTGTTTCTGATGTTGCAGGTGGACACAGCTGTGGCTGAAAAGACAAGAACTCATGTGCAGGCTGAGGAGGCAAAGGCCAATGAGAAAGCTCAGGCAGCCCAAGCCATTGCAGATGATGCTCAGAAGGACTTGGATGAAGCCCTCCCAGCCCTAGATGCTGCTCTTGCCAGCCTGAAGAACCTCAACAGAAATGATGTTACAGAGGTAACTGTGTCAAGGGAGAGGGTGGCAGAGCTGGTTCTGGTCAGCAATTCCCTGTCAATAGGCTTGCAACGTCCCCAGCCTTTCCTCCATCCATCCCCCTGGGCTCACTCTGGGCAGCTGCCCCTGCAGCTTCTCACCTTCACTCCTTCAGATGCAAATTGAAGGGCAGAAAGGCAGTAAGTGGCCCCTGGGTGTTTCCAGCATGTCCTGGAGAGGCTGTGGAGGAGGGCTCACATGTGCCTGTCCATGGGGGTAGGCAGCAGGTACCACCAAGCAACCCCAAGTACTGACTGTGCAGCACAGGGACAGAGCTGGCAGCACCCTGAACCTGCAGGCTCTTTGAAAAGGGATCCACCACAGGCAGAGAAGAGGCAGCAGACTGAACTCAAAGAACACTGGCTTGAAATGGGCTAATGAGAGAAAGAAGGGTGATTTGAACCCTGCAAGTATCATAGCCCATAGCCAAGACAGCACACTCATTAAGTACAGATTTCACCACTCAGGGACAGCCTTATTGCTCTGCAGTTGTGAGTAACACACCTTTTTATTTTCCCAAAAACACACAAAACCCCTTTCCTCAGAAAGTGGGGAAAGACACAGGCAGTGTTGGTCCACTTGCCCCCACCACCCATCCTCTTGTAGAGCTGGCACGAGCAGTGTCTCATCTATCCAAGGCTTCCAGTGCCACAAGATGCATCAATTTCTTACACATCATCTAAACCAGCACCCAGAAACCCAGATACTCTGAAGCTCCTAGTTTCTTTTAAATCCAGCTGCCAGGTCATGACCCAAGTAACCTGTCCCCAGAGCAGAGACCACCAGAGTTCACTCCCAGTCCAGAATTAAGGACCCAGCCCAACCGAAAGAGGACACCACTACTGTGGCAGGGAGCAAGGATCCCTTTGGCCTACTCCTTTCCATAGGGCAGCTGCCTCGGGGGTCCCTTGGAGGAAGCTGATGCCTGTTTCTCCAGCTCCTCCACCACCTCTCTCAGCCGATCCTCGTTGCAATAGAAATACACGTAAAGGTTGCGCTCTGCCTGCAGGATGGGGTTCTCCAGGGACCTGCGCTTGATCTCCAGGTCACTCAGGAGGTCTGTCAGCTTTTGGTAGAGGTCATCCTGCATGATGATCAATTGCTGCATCAGCTCAGAGATCTCCTAAGGGACACAGCCCAAACTCATGTGAACTTGGAGAAATAAGGGGATTTTCCTAATACCTGTGGAACAGCTCAGCCCCCCAGAAACAAACTACCCACCCAGTTCTGGCCTCCAAACCCTCCCAGACCAAGGAGCAGAGATGACTTACTGGGACACCTTGGCTAAGGCACCCCAATCTCGACACTGAACAGCACATGTGAGGCACAGTTAGAACCACCTTTGTGCCATAGCCAGCTGCTGCCTCACTGGATGGCTTTTGGGACAAGGCAAGGATCAGGCCAATCTCCCTTCCCTCTGTGGCTGAGAGGCAGTGACGTGTCCCCCCTGCACCCAGGGAGGATGGCAGGGCATTCCCTGTGTTCACCTGCTGCTGCCCAGCAAGGCCCAGGAGAGGAGGAGGAGGAGTGCTTCCTTACCGGCGAGGACAGCTGCAGCTGGTTGGAGCTGTCGTACAGTTGGTGATAGAGCACCTCTATGGAGGACTCCAGGGCAGACACCTGGGGCATAGGAGCTTCCAGCTGGGCTTCCAGTGCCCTCTTGTCCTGAACCAGCTGGGAGCACTTGGCTGCCATGGCCTCGTAGCTGCGGAAGGGCTGCTTCTCCTGATCTTCCCCCATCAGCATGTCCCAGAGCCTGTGAGAGGGGACAGCCAGCCAGAGCTGTGAGTACAGCACCAGCACTGAGGCAGAACAGGGCTTGGGGTTGTTGTGCACTGTAAGACTAGGATGTGAGCTGATGTATGTCAGCAGTGAGAAGACAGCCACTCCTGGTGAGCATCTCGTGTCAAGGAGCTCTAGGAAGAGCACCTCAAAGGAGCAGGCTGGCTCAAGAGCCAGTGTGTGATTGCTTTCTGGCAGACACCAGCATCAGCTACTCCAAAACTGTGTGGGGAAGACTGAGAAGACCCAGTCAATGCAGGACACCTAGTCAGAGAAAGGTTGTGCTCTAAGCAGCTTGTGGCCCAGCTCTCCTTCTCCATGGCTGAAGACTTGCCTCTACTCTGTCTACCTTAACATTCTAGAAAAAACTTCTGTCCTCTGTACTCAGTCCATTCTCCAAGCTCATACTTTGCTTCATCAGTTCAAGCCAGCCAGAAAGAAGATGTGGGGAACTTCACACCACCATGGAGTCACAGTGGCTCTGCCCTGGCAGAAGAGCACTGCTAGCCTGTCTGGTAGCTTGGGTCTGCTGCCTGTCTCGGCCATTCCTATGCCACTGTCCCCCACACCTAGTTTGTTCTTCAAGCTCAGACCCCACCCAGGCCCTTACCGTATAGCAGTGAGGTCTTTGGGGTCTATCCATTTGTGTGGATGACCCTTCTGGGAGGGCCTAGCATCTCTGAAGTAGTTCTGCTGCTCCTGCAGCCTGGTCTGGGATTCCCTGGTGACAGTTTCAATCTTCTCCAGCCAAGCAGCCTTCTGTTCCAGCTCCTTTCTCTCCCGTTTCAGCTGGAGCTCCAGCAGATCCAGGCGGCTGTGCTGGCTCAAAAGCCACGCAGCCACCTCCTCCTGCCTCCTGGCAGTGTTCTGGAGGTGGGCAACTTCCAGGCTGAAGTGCTTGTGCAGGATGGGCAGGCAAAAGCGGCGGGCCTCTGCCTTGAGCAGGGGCGGCAGCTGGTGTGTCAGAGTCTGCAGGATGTCGAAACGCAGGGCGTGAAGCTGCCTCTGGAGCACGGGAGCCTGGCTCTGGAGCTCAGCCTCGGCAGCCTGCTGTGCAGGGGGACACAAACAGGCTGGTGACACTACGCTGCCTGGCTCTGCCACCCCCTCCCAACTTGTCAACTGTGCTCCCGTGGTCAGCAGGAGGGACTGCTTGTGGCACAGGCAGACCCTGCCACATAGGATGGTGGAGGAATGGGACCTTACCTGGTTATCCCCAAGAGCTTCCAGAGTCCTCTGGGCCCACTCCAGTGCAGCACGGGTGCCTTCCACTTTTGCTGCTGTGACTATGACCTCCCTCCGGGCACAGATATATGCCGTCTCTATTCGGCCCAGCTCCTTCCAGAAGCTGTCTTGGTCCTCCAGCAGCTCATCTTCATCAGTCGCAAGATTTTTTGGCGTTGATGTTTTCTTGGAGTCCTGTCTCTCTGTGACTTCCTGGCTGCCATCTCTCTCCTCACTCTCCATGCTTAACACATCTCTCTCATTCCCTCCCTCCACTAGGAGCTCTGCCTTTGAGTCTTGGACCAATATTCCCCAGTTTGTTGGTGCCACCCCCCACAGTGTCCTTGTGCATTCTTGATAAGAAGCTCCTCTTCTTTCTTCTGGTATTTCACAGTATGACTCCATTTGTGTCTCAGCCTCCAGCTCTTCCTTCAGGCTGCTCTCTCCCTGTGCACTTGCTTCCCAAACATCTGGAGCCTGGACACTCTCTGGTAGGACCTGCTGGATGAAGCTCTTACATGTATCAGTGGCTTGTTGTTCTTGCTCCAGGTAAGGAGCAAGATCTATCTGGCACAGCAGTGTTGGCAGCTGGCCCATCCCCATGTTCCCATGACACTCTGACTCCTGCTTTGCAGTCTTGCTGACCTGGCTCAACTCAGCTCTAGTTCTGAAGATCTTTGCTTTCAGGTCCATATGAGCCATCCTCAACTCCTGCTTCACCACTTTCTCCTCTTCCTCCAAATACTTCTGTTCCTGCTGCAGCTTGTTTGTCCAAGCCAACAGCTTCCTGTACCTCCAGAGCTGGCGGTCACGATAGTGCTTCAGCTCCTGAAGCTCCTGCTGCAGGGCCTCTTGAGATGGTCCCTCATCCACTATCGAGCTCGGGAGCTGTGGGGCCTGGCAGCACATCCGCAGGGCCCCCTCCAGGGCATTGCCTTCCAAGATGGGTTTGCCTGCAGCCAGCAGGGCCTCATAGGCCTCCACCTCAGCTGGGCTCAGCACGTTCTCCTCACCCACTGTGCTGCAGAACCACTCGAGGAATTGCTTTGTCTCAGGGCAGTCAAAGAGCCACTCAAAGTCCTTCTCACAGAGGGTGTCTGCATGGGGGTAGATCAGCCTCAGCGTTGCCATAAAGTCCGCTGCTCTGCTGACAGTGTGCAGTGGGAAGGCTTGGGAATATCTCCAGCTGAACATGGCAAGGATGGTCAGCACTAGAAGGGAAAAAGCAAGAGTCATCCTCAGAGGTCCTGATGCCCACAGTCATCTCAAGGGTGCTGCAGCGGCACCCCTAGGTGCCTGCTTGAGGGGAGACTCAAGCAGTCCCTCCACAGGTGCTGAAGACTAGCTCATGCTGTGGTGGGGTACAAGACAAATAAGAGCCCATAGAACAAGGGAGAAAGCCTGCCTGTGCCTCATTTTTATACAGCCTTCTCCCTAGGGCCATACAAATTCAGCTCCTTTGTCAAGATATATTCGGCACATAGGGACACATCTATTAGAGTAGCAGAGCAGGCTTTTTTTATGTTTAGTTTGCTCCACGCCCTTTCTGATAACTGGTTTTCCCTTCAAATGCCTCTGTCCTTCCTGCCTGTGTATTGCATCCTCTGTGTCCTACCTCTGGTCCCAGTCTCCTCCGGCCCAGCTGAGGGAGGGATGAGCACCCCATCTCCCAGGGAACCAGGTTAACCCACTGTTTCTGTTTGGGTTTTGCAGGTACGAGCCCTGCAGAGGCCTCCCCCTGGTGTGAAGATCGTGATTGAAGCTGTCTGCATTATGCATGGGAAAAAGCCCAAAAAGGTGGCAGGAGAAAAGATAGGCACCAAGGTGGATGATTACTGGGAGCCAGGCAGGGCCCTCCTCCAGGACCCAGTGCAGTTCCTGAATAGCCTGTATGATTATGATAAGGTAAGCTATGACTAGGATCAGGTATTTCCTTACAGATATCCTTCTCACAGCAGCAACAAATTGAGCTTCTTGTGGGCAGCACCCTTCAGCAACACCAAGGATGAGGGCATATTTGGCCTGGAAGCCCTCATGTGAGTTGGGTGCACTTCACTGCCTTGGGCAATAGGACCCAGACACACAAGTCTTCACATTCTGTCCCCCTGCTCTTTTGTGTGGAGGAGCTAGATAGAAGTGGTATGGGAAGGGATTTACCCAATCCCACAGTTGCAGCTCCCAGACCTCAACATGCAGCAATTTGATCAATTTGATTCCTCTTGCTCCAGTGTGATGCCACCCCTGTCAGGTCCTGGGGTGCTGCTGCCTCTGGGGAAAGCCCTCAGGAGATCAGTGATGAGCATGCTAGAGATCTGGCTGAGGAAAGTCTCTTTCTCTCCCACCATTCTTTGCAGGACAATATTCCAGACAGTGTGATCAAGGCCATCCAGCCCTACATTGACAACGATGAATTTCAGCCAGCTGCCATTGCCAAGGTCTCCAAAGCCTGTACCTCCATCTGCCAGTGGGTGCGTGCCATGCACAAGTACCACTTTGTGGCCAAGGTCGTGGAGCCCAAGCGGGTAAGAGACTCTGTGGCCCAGTTGCTTTTGGTGTTTGGGAACACAGGACTAGCAGCTCTCTTCTGCAGGAGATGCTGGGAATAACCACATTCTGCAGGTCAGAACGTAACACCTTTGTCATCCAGCGATTGGATTGACTGAGATATTGAGATATCAGTAGCTAGAACTTATCAGAAAGCATTTCTATGGAAAAACAACTCTTGCTCCAAGATCTCTGGCTTTTGGGGGAAAAGGTTGACCACATACCCAAAATACCCACTGTTTCCTTGTGCATCTCCCCAGCAAGCCTTGCGGGAGGCAGAGGCAGACCTGCGTGCCACTCAGCTGGCCCTTGACGAAGCTAAGCAACGCCTGAAGGGCGTTGAAGATGGCATTGCCCAGCTGCAAGAAAAGTATGAGGCCTGCAAAGCCAATAAGGAGGAGCTGGAGAGGAAGTGTGAGCAGTGTCTGGAGAGATTGGCCCGTGCCGACGTGGTAAGAGACAGAGCTGGGTTCTGCCTGCTTATGTGAGGCAACTCAATTTCAGATCAAGCAGCACAGTGGTGAAAACACCCACGTGCCTGCAGCTCATGACAGTCCCAGGCTGAAGCTGCCTGGCCTGATCCCAGCAGCTCAACAGGACTGGAAAACTAAGCTAGCCAGGCACTGATGTAAAAAGTTGCTGTCCTGTGCACAGCTTCCTCAGCTAACAGTGGGTCTCTATGACAGCTGAGAGCAGCCCAGTAACCCCAGGACTAAGTGCTTAAAGCCAGGAACAGAATTCAGAATATGTCAGGGGCCCCCCCAGCCTCTGGTCACCAAAGTCACCTGCAGCATTATCCAGAGAGCAGCAGGCCCAGGACACAAGGTTAGACCACACAGCAGCTCTCACATGTGCAACTTTATCCCACAGCTCATCAACAGCTTGGCTGATGAGAAGGTGCGCTGGCAGGACACTGTGGAGAGCCTGGATGACAAAATCAACAACAGCTCTGGGGATGTGCTGGTTGCAGCTGGCTTTGTGGCCTACCTGGGCCCTTTCACAGTAAGTGTGCAGTGCTCAGCACTCAGTCTGCAGCTCTGCTGTCCTGGCCAGCCAGAAAGGAATAGAACAGAAGGATGTGAGATCCCTACAGGATCTCTCTCCTCTTGTGCCAGAGGCTGCACAAGGCCCATTTGAGTGGGAACAGGAGGGTTTAGATACTCACAACAGACCAGCTGTAACTTAAAGAAAGGCTATGATGGTGTTTCTCATGGCAGGGAGACTACCGTGCAGCACTGTGCACGGAGTGGATGAGGGAGCTGGCCGAAAACAACATTCCCCACAGTGAGGATGCAAGCCTCATCAACACCCTTGGAGACCCCGTGGAAATCCGCTCCTGGCAGGCAAGTTTCAAAAAAACCCAAACCAAACAATACTTGAGGAAGAAGGGGCCTCAGGCAAAGACTAAAACAGTCAGCTCACCACTCACCAGGATCACCTGTACCAAAGGACAGGCCCCAAATCAAGCAGCTGGATAATGGCCAAGTATCTCCACACTACAGAACTGGAATTGCTGCCAGGCCTGGGCAGCAGCAAAGAAGGCATCAGCCTTGACCTGTAAGGCTTGTCCTTTACAAACCCCAGGCCCAGAGCCAAGCTCTGGCCATAGCCTGCCCAAGCCTGACCCCCACAGCACAGGGACTTGGCTCCTGGCAGAGCTACCTTCACCACTATCCCCTGTCTACCCACCAGGAACACTCAGGGGCCAGGGCAGCAAGGGCTTCTCTCTGGTCACCTGTGTGCACTACCAGGTGTCCCAACAACTTTTTCTACCCTGTTAGATTGTTGGTTTACCCAATGATGCCCTGTCTGTGGAGAATGGGGTAATAACCCGATTCTCCCTGCGCTGGACCCACTACATAGACCCACAAGGACAAGCAAACAAGTGGATCAAGAACCTGGTAAGAGCTGTGGGGAGGAAAACCAGGATAGGGGAAACAGTTTTCTGTCAGGAGCTGTGCAGAGCAACCTCAGGCTTTGGCTCTAGAACTGCAAAACCCCAAGCTATATCAGCCCAGCCTAACCAGCACCAGACAGTCTCCACATCCACATGGGTGGATTTCCCTTCTCAGGGAAAGCAGTACAGGGCAGGAAGAGCCCTCATGTAAACAAGCAAGGCATCAGATTCCCACTCTGGCTCTCTACTAACATTCTGGGAGCCTTCACCTCACAAAACAACACCAGCATCTCCCATAATGGTTTTCAGGTTCCTAGGACAGAGAAGGATCAGGGTGGCATTACCTGGCTGTTGAGCACAGTCCTTACTGCCAAAATGCTGAAAACAATAACCACCACTTCTAGAGACACACTTTACTGCCTTTTTGAAGGATCAGGCAGGAGACTGAGGCAGCTGCTCCTGTTTTGCTCCCTGAGGGCTTTTCCCACCCACCTGCTCTCACTTTGCAGGCTCTGGCCTGAATTAGGAGTGTGGGGCTCCAGAGGAGTATGGGTGTGTGAAGGAGATTGTCCCTATTTCCCCCCTTTTCTGCTGCCTCATTGAGCTGTCTCTGGTGCCTGCTGGTGTGGGATAAACTTGCCAAAATAGCCAAAGTCTAGCTGAGCAAGAAAAGATATTATTTCTGCTGCCTCAGGGAGCTAAATCAGTCCAGTGAGAGGTATACTGTGTACCAGAGCTGTATGTGAAGCTGGCAGGACACCACAGAAACCCTGCTCTCCCCTGCATCTGCTTTTAGGAGAGGGAAAACAGCCTGGAGGTGGCCAAGCTGAATGACCGGGACTTCCTCAACATTCTGGAAAACACCATTACCTTTGGGAAGCCCTTCCTGCTGGAGAATGTTGGCGAGGAGCTGGATCCAGTCCTTGAGCCTGTCCTGCTGAAAGAGGTCCTGTGTCTCACCTTGACAAGGAGGGCAGTGGGTACTTGGCTGAGCTGTAAGGGGCCAGCTCTCCAGGGTGCCATGGGGTGTGGTGTGTTCATAGGTCTCCGTGGGCAGGCAGAACTCACATGTATGAGTGAGTCCCATGCCTTGGCCAGGGCTCCAACACATTGACAGCCTGCTGCACACACTGGTCTTCTGCCAGCAGGCATCTCTGCCTGGGAGGCAGAGCCATGAAATATAACTCCTGTCTTCACATTCAGGCCTTTAGTTCTACAGGGAAGCTTGGAGCTCCTCTGTCCTGAGAGCCTTCAGACTCTCTCCTCATTGCAGAGCCCAGGGCACAGCAGGAGGCCTTCCCTCACAAGAGGTAGCCATCCCAGCCTTCCTGTATTTGTCCTTCTCTGGTACAGACCTTCAAACAGCAAGGCAGCACCGTGCTGAAGCTGGGGGATACAGTGATCCCCTACCATGAAGATTTCAAGATGTACATCACCACCAAGCTGCCCAACCCTCACTACAGCCCCGAGGTCTCCACAAAGCTCACCCTTATCAACTTTACCCTCTCACCCAGGTACCTGCTTTTACCCCATTAGTTGCCCACGCTGCTCAGCCTCATTCCTTGCAGTCCTCAGACCCTCGGGCTTGTTGCCCTATCACCTGTCACCCACATTTCCGTGGCTTTTGTTGTAGTGGCTTGGAAGACCAACTGCTGGGAGAAGTGGTGGCTGCAGAGCGGCCTGACTTAGAAGAAGATAGAAACCAGCTAATTGTGAGCAATGCCCAGATGCGTCAGGAACTAAAGGAGATAGAAGACCAGATCCTATATCGGCTCAGCACTTCTGAAGGAAACCCCGTAGATGACTTGGAACTCATCAAAGTGTTGGAGGCATCCAAGCTGAAGGCAGGAGAGATCCAGGTCAGAAGTGAAAGGTGCTCTTCCTCTCCCGCTCTGCAGCTGTGCATCCCCTGCCAGCACTCCACTCATCATGACATCCCTTCTGTCCCCCAGGCCAAGGTCGCAGTGGCAGAGCAGACGGAGAAGGACATCAACATCACCCGCATGCAGTATGTGCCTGTGGCTGTCCGCTCGCAGATCCTCTACTTCTGTGTCTCAGACCTGTCCAACGTGGACCCCATGTACCAGTATTCCCTCGAGTGGTTCCTCAACATCTTCCTCTTGGGGATCCGTAACTCTGAGAAATCAGGTGCCTGCCCCGAACAGCCCCCTCCTATCCCCTCCCTCACCCCGGTCTGCATGTGAGAGCAGCATCTGTCCTTCCCAGGGTGAGGGTGTGCCTCAGGAACACAGAGCTGACGTGGAGAGCACCCTCCACATCCCCCATGGCACCTACCACCCTTGTTGCCTTTTTTTCAGAGGAGCTGAAAGAGCGGGTGGAGAACATCAACAACTACATCACCTTCAGTCTGTACTGCAACGTGTGCCGCAGCCTCTTCGAGAAGCACAAGCTCATGTTTGCCTTCCTGGTCAGTGCCCGGATCCTGATGAACGAGGGGCGGATCGATATGGTGAGCAAGTCACCTTAGTCCTTGAAGGGATCCCATCAGGGCAGCTCAGGCACAGCCTGTTCAACCCCTAGAACTGTGTGCTGGGTGGAAAAGGAGCCTTGTTCCCTGGGGCTGGCGACAGGCTTGGCAGCCTCATGGACAAACACAGGGGCCTCTCTCTTTATTCAGCTTTCAAACTGTTCTCTGTGTCTACATGCAGAGCTGCCCAGCCTGAATCACCTGCAGTTTCTGCCAGTTTGCTGCCAGACTGCTGCAAAGGTTAATGAGTTCAGAGGGAGCAGGCAGGGGTTAGCAGAGAGTAGCAGCTGAGCAGTCGCTATGTTGATCTCACCAGACCCTCCAGCTCAGTTATTCCTTGACACACACACCTGGCAGGAGAGCAGCCAGAAGGATAATACGGGATTTTAATTGGAAATGGCACCATGTGCCTTGAGCTCAGGTGGGTAGGCCATTATCCATGACCAAATGGTATCCTGTTCCCAGGATGAGTGGCGGTATCTGCTGTCAGGAGGGGCCATAAAGGAGATGAAGGAGAACCCAGCTCCAGCCTGGGTGAACGAAAGAGCATGGGGAGACATCCTGGCCATGAGCAGCCTGAAGAATTTCTCTGACTTCGACAACGATTTTGCAGCCAACCTTGAAGGGTTCAGGACCATTTTTGACAGTCCCAACCCTCACAGGCAAGTGTCCCCTGCTTTGTCAGCTTCGCTCTACTGCACATGACAGCCCTGGGAGAGCAAGAGGAGCTGATACAGTGCCAGCTCTGCTCCCAGTGCAGTGCCATGCAAGGGAAAGGATGAGGCACTGCCTTGTCTCCTCAGGGGTGACCACTGCTTGCCCAAGGCAGAGCCTTATCCCAATGCCCTATTTGTATTATATCACAGCAGTATTTGCTGCTTCCCCAGTGGAAGCAGTTCTGTCTTGCCTGCTGATGGCTTCAGAGCTACAGACAATAACCTCAGCCAAGGGATTGGAAGATCCTTGTGCCTTATGAAGCCCCAGTGGCTGCCTGCAGGCAACTTGGGTACTTCTTGTGGAGTGTGGAATCTGGCACATCCCCCCAAAATGCACCTAATTGCTTTGCAGAGAGCCTTTGCCCGGGAAGTGGCAAGATGGGCTTGATGCCTTCCAGAAGCTGCTGGTTCTGCGGTGTCTGCGTGGAGACAAAATCACCAACGCCATGCAGGACTTTGTGGTGCTGAACCTGGATCAGCGCTTCATTGAGCCACAGGTAACCAGCCAAGAGCAGGTGCTGGTGGGGACAGGAATGGAGCAGGAGGCCTCGAGCTTGTGATAAATGGGCCACCAACTGCAGTGAGGGTGCTCGTCCCCCTCTGCAGCCACCGTGTCCCTCCCACAGCTGGGGAAATACCCATGTGTTAGATGAGGGATAGCCTTTATGATGTCCACCAGTTCAACCCCACAAGGAGGGGGCAGATACTGCAGGTGTACAAGGGTAGAGTTCGAATGACAAATGGGAAAGTGGTTCATGCCCTGACTGTAATGCCGCCAGAGGAGGGTTGTACATGGTCCTCACTGATCATGTTCCTGGCCTTGGCCCCCAAGAGGATGCTGGAGCCTTAGAGGAGAGCTGGAGGCCAGGAAGGCTGAGGAGGTGCTGCATGGTTCCACTATGGCCTCTCCACTCTAACCAACTCTCTGTTGCAGACCACTGACCTCTCAGTCGTGTTTAAGGATTCCACTGCCACCACCCCCCTGGTGTTTGTGCTGTCCCCAGGCACTGACCCTGCTGCCGACCTCTACAAGTTTGCTGAAGAAATGAAGTTCACACAAAAGCTCTCTGCCATTTCTCTGGGCCAAGGACAGGTAAGCTGTCAGTGCATATGTGGAACAGCAGTGTCCTTGCACTCATATCAACCGCACCAAGCTCCAAGTAGGCCAAACACTTGCAGCACTGTGAAAAACACTTGCACCCTCGTGCTCCAGAGCCCGTACTCACCAACCTTCTGCTTCTACCCCCTTGGGGTGGGAGCTGCAGCAGCTCCCACAACAGTGCCCTCTAACTTCTCAAATCCATCTGCACTTATTCCCTCCACCCTCCCTCACAGGCTTGTAAAAGCTGTAAAAAACTTTGCTGTGCCATCAAACAGCAAAGATCCAGCTGAGCCATGGCAAAGCCAGGCCGTAGCTCTGGACAGTGGTCCTTCCACCCAGATCCAGGGAGCTGCCTCCCTGTCCTGCTCAGCAGGACACAGTGTGCCATGGGAAGGGTCTCTGAGCTCTCCCTTTCTGCCTCTGCAGGGCCCCCGTGCTGAAGCCATGTTGCACAATGCCATGGAGCAGGGCAATTGGGTCTTCTTCCAGAACTGCCACCTGGCCCCCAGCTGGATGCCCTCACTGGAGAGACTCATCGAGGCCATTGACCCCGGCAAGGTGAGATGTTTTACTGAGCAGGTGCCCACTCTGAGGATAACGGGCAGGAGGCTGGAGCCTGGGAGGCTCTAGTTCAGACCCATCCATAGGCTCCTCATAGAAGCAGAGGGTCAGTGCAGGGGCTGTGCCTGCACCCTCTGAGTGCTTGCTGCCTTCTGGACTTCCAGGTGCATCCAGATTTTCGCCTCTGGCTCACCAGTCTACCGAGCAACCAGTTCCCAGTGTCCATTCTCCAGAATGGCTCCAAGATGACCATCGAGCCCCCCCGTGGGGTCAAGGCCAACCTGCTCAAGTCCTACATTAGTTTCAATGATGACTTCTTGAATTCTTGCACCAAGGTAAGACTCAGGTTTTGCTTTGGTCTGTTGTCCCCATTCTGTGCCTGCTCCAATGTATGCTTTCCACCTGGATGTTGCTCCTCTCCAGGGATAGATCTTCCTCCCCATTAGAGAACCCATGTGATAGAGAAGGAGGTGTTTCTCATAAACTCACATCTGTGAAGAGCCACTTGGAAGTTTTACTTTGAGAAACAAAAGCAACAGTATTTTGGAGGCCTGGCATAAGGCACTTGCAACTCCCTTTAAGCAAGGAGTGAGCCACAACCTTCCCTAGCACCGCAGCCTGACTGAGGTTTCCCCATCTCCAAGCTCCAGTTGGCACTCCTGAATTGGCACGTTTGCTCTGCCAGGTCCCAGAAGGACCTGATTCCCTCCAAGGATGTCTCCTCCCAAGCTGAGCAACTCCTGTCCCTGCTTCCCACAGGTCACAGAGTTTAAATCCTTGTTGCTGTCACTTTGCTTCTTCCATGGGAACATGCTGGAGAGGAGAAAGTTTGGGCCTCTGGGGTTCAATATCCCCTATGAGTTCACAGACGGAGACCTCCGCATCTGCATCAGCCAGCTGCAAATGTTCTTAAATGAATATGCAGAAATTCCTTACAAGGTGAGAGCCACCCCTCCTGCGAGGGAACAGGCTCGTGATGCAGACAGGGATCAGAACCATGGTGGGGTCTCTTGCAGGTTCTGAAATACACAGCTGGGGAGATCAACTACGGCGGCCGCGTGACCGACGACTGGGACCGGCGCTGCATCATGAGCATTTTGGAAGATTTCTACAAACCTGAGGTTTTAAATCCTGACTTTGCCTATTCTGAATCAGGTATCTACAAGCAGATCAGTACCTCTTCTGACCTCAATGTAAGTACTCAAGTCACAAATTGCAGCTCATAGATCCAGGGGGATTGTCACAGTGCAAAGGGGATCTCTCCTTTCTGAAACCCACTGCATTTTCAGGTCCCTGGGGGAATATAAGTTTGTTAGAACCTGGGGATGTTCAGCTGGTCTTGGCCTCACCAGTCTGTGTGGATTCCTCTCCAGGGCTACCTCCAATACGTCAAGGGCCTGCCTCTCAATGACAGCCCAGAGCTATTTGGTTTACATGACAATGCCGACATCACCTTTGCTCAGAACGAGACCTTTGCTCTGCTGGGAGCCCTTGCACAGCTGCAGCCCAAGACCATCACACTGGGAGGCCGCAGCAGGGAAGAGGTGGGTGCCCCAGTCCTGGCAGTGCTCAGGCAGCCAGTCCCCAGTGTGGGCAGTGACCACAAGCACCAGCTCTCAGCAGGTGCCACCCTGCCTGCTGGGTGCCAGCAATGGCACTGCCATGCCAGTGTTAGTTCTCCCCCTTCTCAGCAGCCATGGGGCTGGATTCAAAGGATGCTGCCACTTGCTGCTTTCCTTCCAGATTGTGGAGGAGACCTCCAAGGACATCCTGGCAAAATTGCCTGACCCCATGAACCTGCAGGAGGTGATCCTCAAATACCCACTGCTCTATGAAGAATCCATGAACACAGTGCTGGTGCAGGAGGTGATCAGGTAAAACTCCTGTGGGATCACATCCTAGGGAACAGCAGAGATATGCAGGCCCCTGCTGCCACCCACCTTTGGGGAACCTCAGCACTGAGCACAACAGTGGGGTTGGCAGTCACACTAACAACGGTGTTTTCCTGGCCAGGACCTTTGGCTGTTTCTGTCTCCATCCTCTGCAGTCAGCAATTTAGGGCTGGGGGAGCAGCTGTGAGACCCTGTTGAAGAGGATTGGGGCTGGGGGTTACATGGAAGAGCTTCATTTGTGTATAAAGATCCCCACCCTCTCTGGGCAGGCAGTGGGGGATAAACCACTGCACAGAGTCACTCTGCTCCCTCTGCCCTTTCTCTCTAGGTACAACAAGCTCCTGGAGGAGGTTGCCCTAAGTCTGAAGGATTTACTGAAAGCTCTCAAGGGCTTGGTCGTGATGTCCTCTCGGCTGGAGCTAATGGCCAGCAGTTTGTACAACAACAGTGTTCCCGAAATATGGAATGCCAAGGTATGTGCCCCAGCCAGCCCAGCTGCCTGCCAGAGCTCACCCAAACCAGAGGAATGGGTTATCAACTGCTGCTGGACTGGGCTGTCTCACATGGAGCTGCCTCTTGATCCCCTGGCATGGAGATGTCTCCTGCCTAGTGCAGCTGACAATTGTTCCCAGCCCCTGGGCTCTGGGCAGCTCTCAGCAGCTGGGGCACAAGGTCAAGGCTGTCCTTGACTGCCTTCAGCACCTCTGTCTGTGGGTGCCCCCCAGGCCTATCCGTCGCTGAAGCCGTTGGCGTCATGGGTGAACGACTTGGTGCAGCGGATTGAATTCCTGCAGAACTGGATCAGTCATGGGATCCCCTCCGTGTTCTGGATCAGTGGGTTCTTCTTCCCCCAGGCCTTCCTCACCGGGACACTGCAGAACTTTGCCAGGAAGTCTGTCATCTCCATCGACACCATCTCATTTAGCTTCCAGGTCAGTACATCAGGTGGAGAGTCTGAATTTATCTAGAATCTCCTGCTAGAAGGCCACAAAGGCCCTGCCCAAGAGGTGAAGCCACCAGGCTACACAGCTGCCTATGGCCCCACCATCCTCTTTGTGCTTGGGTACACCCACCCACCCACATTGCCAGACACCTCCCCAAGGCTGGCAGAGGCTTTTCCTTCCACACCTGCTCACATTCCCCTCCACCAGCTCTGTCACAGGCTGCCCCTCAGAGCTGTGGCACGCTCTCCTTTGGCAGCGCTGGCTTGACTAAGAGCTGCTTAAGAGGCTTCTTGGGGCTGAGCCCTCAGGGACACGCCTTGAGCGAGGGCCCGGCGGCCCCTCCCCTGGGCAGGTCATGAAGGAGTCGGTAAAGGAGCTGACGCACCAGCCCAAGATGGGCTGTTACATCCACGGCTTGTTCCTGGAGGGTGCCCGCTGGGACGCCGCCGCGGGTCTGCTGGCAGAGTCCCGCCCCAAGGAGCTCTACACGGAGATGGCTGTCATCTGGCTGCTGCCTGTCGCCAACCGCAAGCCTCCAGAATTCGGCTCCTACCTCTGCCCCATCTATAAGACTCTCACTCGCGCAGGTAGGGGCCCTAAAGGCAGACTTCAGAAGCAGAGAACCTTTAGGAGCAGCTAGGAGGGGCAGCCCAGGAGGGACAGCCCGGGAGGGGCAGGAGGGAGTTCCTCCTGCCACACATGGGCATAGAGCACGGTGCTGTTGGCAGTGGGCAGCCAGGGAGAAAAGATTTCTCCTGCTGTGGTTGAGAGAACGGAGCAGCCAGGTACCCTGGTTCTGCAGCAGTGCCCATGGCCAGGTCCCCTCAAGCTCACAAGCCTGTTTCCCCAAGCCCAGCTCAGGCAGTCACCTGGCTTAGGGTGGGGACAGGGGCTCCTGGATGGGGTCACTTGTCTGGGATTCCCTGGTCAGTGTGCAGCAGCACCACCATCGTGCCCTTGCTTCCCCCATTACAGGCACGTTGTCAACAACGGGCCATTCCACCAACTATGTGATTGCTGTGGAGATCCCTACAGACAAGCCAGAGAAGCACTGGATCAAACGGGGTACGGCCTTGATCTGTGCCTTGGACTTTTAGCCAAAAAATGCAGTCAAGCCAGCCCAGGAACCCACTGCAGCTGAAGGCCTGAGTGGGGCTGCTGCCCCGCTCTCCTCCTGCCCTCCTGTTGAGGTGAGTCCTGCCCTTCCCCTGTTGAGGTGTGTCAATAAATTGAGCCTGGTGTTGTTGCACTCCCTATGATTACTTTAAATCTCTACACCATAGAAGAGCTGCCAGCAGGGATAAGAGGGCCTGGAGCTGGCAGATGGTGCTTCCAGCCCCACTGCTCCCAGCCCCCTTCCCTCACACACCTCTTCCATGACTGGCCATTACAGGATAGCTTTATTCCTTCAGACAGATCCATTATTTACAGCACTTGATATTAGACACAGCAAGAGACAGGATTTTCTTTCCTTCAACAAATACCAAAAGAACTGTTTCATTCCATAAGTCAAGATCTGTACACATATTGAAAAAATTCAGTCCTCTCCTGTGGCAGCTCCACCCCAGGACATCGGTGGAGAGCAATGCTCACCTCTAATATCTCAGATTTCTGCCAGGCTCCTAGGGGCTGGCAGGAGGCAAGAGGCAGCCAGGCTGCACCAGCAAGCTCTGGTTAGCAGCCAGCCAGGGGGAAGAGATGTGGGCTCCCTCTGCTGCTGCCCACATCCACCACTGCAGAAACCAGCCGCATCTCCCCATCAAGAGGCTTCACCAAGCCACAGCCAGTGTCCACCTTCATGCTGTGCCCAGCACCACCAGGCCCACCATCTGCACCTGGTCTGTTTGTAATTGATGGGGTTTCTCTGGGGCCTGGTGCAATGCTGTGTGGTCCATAGGCACTGCCAGGGCCACAGAGCTGGTCCCAAGGAGAGCAACCAGGGCAGCAAGAGGCACAGGCCACCCCCAGCACCACCCCAGAGGGCTGAGCAAAGGCCCAGCTCCACAGACGAGCCCACCCACCCTCATCCAGCAACAGAGCTGCCACGGCCCACTGGGGAGCCAGGCTACACTGGGAAGGTGTCACCAGCCCCAGGAGCTCAGCCAGCACCAGGCACTGGGCAGTGCAGTGTGGAGTGGGTACAGAACCAGCTCTGTCCTGGAGCCACCTTGCTAAGAATGGCCAAAGCCTGGGTTAAGACCAAAAATGAGTTTGAAGGAGGGAGGATAAAAAAAGAGACATGAACATCCCAGGGAAGCACAGAGCTGAAGGCCCAGATGCAGGACACAAGCCACAGCCAGCTGTGGCCAGTACAGCCTCACACGGGCATTGCCAGCATTCCCACAATGCCAGACCCATCCCCAGCTGGGTGGGCTCTTTCCCTCCAGTCACAGTCCTCAGTCAGGGCGCTGAGATGAGGGGACAACGTCTGGGTGCTGCCATGGCATGGTCAGGCAGCTAAGCACTCCAGACTCCCTTCTGCTGTAGGGACTCCTCCAGACAGGTTCTTGCCTTTCACAGCTTAGGCGCAGATTAAAACCCGATTTCCCTTTGTCCCCAGGCTCCACCTGGGCTGAGGGTTTGTCACTGTGGTCCCTCTTCCTTGGGCAAAGGGTAACATAGATCCAAGTGCCAGTGCCCAAAGCCACAAAGCCCAGCTGCTGTTTCTCAGTCTCGGCTCTCTGGCTACTGGCGCTTGGCTTTGTAGGGCCGGGAGCGTTTCCGGCGGTCCGGCTTCCTCTGCTTGTGCAGCCGGCCGATGCTGACCCCCTGCCGCCGGCGCACAGAGATGTTCTGCTCCACCAGGCTGGCCAGCATGCCTGCAGGAAGAGCACACACACGGGCCTGGAGTGCTGGAATTACCCATGCCAGAGGGCAGCCCTGCCCCCTCACTCAAAAGCCATCAGCAGGCACCTCTTGGGACTATAAACTGGAAGGAGAACGCAGAGATCTGTGGCTCCCCAGACTGAGTGTCAGCCTGTGCCCCAGGCCTGGCCTAACAGGGAGCCAGGCAGGGTGAGCAGCCCAGGCTCTCAGCTGCTGCTCCATCACACTCAGTGCAGCTCCCCCAGCTGAACTCAAACCCTCTGCTCCATGAGCACAGCTCACCTTCCTGGGCCAGCATGGATATGAAGGTACAGATGAACTCATCGTAGTTGTGGGTTCTCCTCTGGTCATCGATCTACAAAGAGACAAATCCACAAATAATCCAGAAGCAGAGGGCAGGGAGAAGGGAGAGTTCAAGGTTAACAGGGGACAAAGAACTGGCATGCCTGACCCAGCCCAGAGACTAAAGCAGGAAGGGACCCATCTCCCAGCCTATCTTGGGCCAGTGCACAACTGGGACTGTCTCCACCCCTGTTCAGATGCCAGTATGTTCCACAAAGGGCAGCTGGGAAGAGGTGAGGGTGGGCAGGGGAGGTTTGTCTTCTGATTCTCCCCTGCCTCCTATCAGTGCTGATGTTCATCCCAGCACTGTATCACCCTCCCCCAAGCTGCAAGTGCTGCCCCAGTGCTGTGGTCTGTCCTGGTAAGAGCTCTGCCCTACTGGGCTGTTTAGTAAGTTTGGAAGAGACTCTGAATGCTCACCACCATTCTCAGCTGAACCACTCTCCCTCCATTTTTACATAAAATCATCCCAGACAAAAGCCTCTGGGCAGCTAAATCAGCAGTGCAAACAAGCCAGCAGCACACCTTGAATTTCTTCCTCTTCTCTACCTCCTCCTTCAGGCAGGCCTCGTAGTTTGCAATCTCTGCTTCCACACACTTGAGCAGCGCCAGCAGCTCCTACAGGGATCAAGCAGACCAAACATGAGCACAGAGCCAGCCACAGCCTAGGAGCCAGCAGGGTGAGCTGGCAGGTGTTCTTCTCTGTGCTAGGAAAGGGAGGATTCATCACAGGAAAAACACTCACCAGGGGAAACAAAGAGATCAGTTCATTGTAGGGAATTCACTATGGCCAGCCCCAGGGAAGGTGGGTTCTGCCCCAGCCCCAATATACCTGGTTTTGGGACAGGTAGAAGAGCTGCCTGTGTGCCAGAAACCCTGTCCCCCCTCCCCCTCTGGGCCCGCTTGCCCTGAAAAACAAAATCTGAAGATTTCTCCTTGGAATAGCAGTTTCTACCCAGCTCTCTCCTCCAGGGAGCCCTTGGTGCACTTGTGCTGCCTGAGCCTGGTCCTGCCCCTGGCTGGAGGGCAGACAGGCTGTGAAGTTCCCAGCGGGCTGGGACTGCAGGGTCTCAGCAGCTCCTGGCCCAGAGGAGAGCACAGCAGGCTGAATGTCTCAGCTGCAGAGACAGGGGCGATGCCCACTACCAAGGCAAAGGTCCCCAAGATGACACAAGGCACAAAACCTGCACTGCCCTGTGCCTTGAGGCACGGCTGCGACGACACGCGAGGGGACAGCGTGCACATGCAGTTCAGTCACTGCCAGCGCTGCTGCGCCTCCAGGTGAGCTCCACGCTCCCAGGGCTGTCGCAGCACAAAACTCACCTTGGGAGAATACTTTTCCCCCCCAGGGTGATCACTGGTCCTGCCAAGTCCCACCTTCTCTTTGCTGTCACTGGCCTCACTGCCCTCCTTCTCCTCCAGTTTGATCACAACCGGGGCCTCTTCACCGGGTTTGATGGAAGAGGGGGAGTTTTTCCCATCTACACACAGGGGAAAGAACCATTAGGAGCCACCACAAAGGACTGGCAGACACCCCCGAAGTCAAAGGACATTCTGCTGTCACCCCAGGCGAGACTCCACCCCCACTACAGCAGGCACTTACCTGCAGCAGCCAGCGGGCAGAACACACCGTCCTCAGTGAGGTGCAGCAGCCCACAGCTGACAATGGGCCCCAGGTCCCTGACAGCACGGTTGTAGCGCATGCAGTCGACACGCAGCAGCCCGTCCTCCTCCCCGAAGAGCACCTTGGAGATGTGGGAGGTGACGGGGCTGGAGGGGCGCGTGGGGTTGGCCGAGCGGATGGGCGAGCGCAGCGGGGAGTTGAAGGCGCTGCCGATCTCGGAGGCCGTGTCCGTGCTCTCGTTGCTGGGCGTGGGCGAGGGCTGGGAGTGGGTGACCACTGCCACGGCAGCACCCCCGCCGCTGGTCTTGATGGACAGGGGAATGGAAAGATCCTTTTGAGATTCCTTCAGCTTCTCAGCCAGGACGTTGATGGTGTTGGGCTGCAGGACAGAGAGCTGGCCATCTGCAGCCCCTGCCATGTGCTCTTGCTTCACTTGCCCTTTCCTCTTGTACCTGCCCAGAAACACAGCAGGGAAGGTGAGTAGCTGGTAGAAGGAAGGGCCAGCCTGGACACTGCCAGCTCTGTGCTCAGCAGTCCAGGCTGCCTGCTGGGATGAAACAAGGTGTGAAACACTTCAACACCACCCCCAGTGCCACCAGCTTCTCTCACAGCACCTCAGCACCACTCTGAGCCACTCAGTCCCAGGGATCCCTACGCTGCTGGGGGGCACAGGGTGCTGTGTACCCCCACTCTTCTTCCAAAGCCCCCAAAGCTCCCTTGCTGTGACCCAACTTCCTGGCCTTAGTGGCAGTCCAAGCACACCAACACTATCACCAGGAGCTGTACTGGAATTCAGCACTGTGGAACCAAGGTTCCTCAAAGCCCCAAAGCCTGCTGCCAATACACAGTTACTCTCAGGGCAGCTGAAATTCAGAGTTGGCTGTAAAGAGCTACAGGACTTCACAAAACCCAGTGAGTGAAAAACGGCAGGTGAAGAGAAGAACTGAACTATCAAGATCTGAGGAAGGAGATCAGGGTAGTCCTCGCTGATGGGTCTGCAAATGTCAGCTCCCAGCCCCCCACCCTCAGCTCAAGCTGTCACCTGATGGCTGAGTTGGTGTTACGAACTTCCTCCTCATCATCATCATCATAGTCATCCTCATCATCCGAGTACTGCTGGTGCTGTCGGACTGGGACCCGGGTGCGACCTACTCCTGCTGCAAGGTCTTCCTCCTCCTGCAACACACCATTGCTGAAGGCCTGCTGGCAGCAGGGCAAGGAGGAAGAACCTCAGTTCAGCCCAACACCAGGACTTGGCTCTTTTGAGAGGAAACAGGAACCCTTCCCCATTTTTGCTCACCTTACCCACATTAAGGTTAACCTCCTTTACCAGGTCAGTCTTTATTTACCCTCTCCCCTCCCAACCTGGGTTAGTGCTGGGCCAGGCTGGCTGCAAGGCAGGGCCAGACTTAGGCCAGCTAACAGCTGTGGTTCCACAGAAGTGAGGGACTGCAGGAAAAGAGCTCAGCTTGAATCAGGTGTGCCACTAGCCTGGCACCCAAGCCTACCTGCATGGGGGACTTGGCATAGTTGTGGTTATCCAGGAAGGCTGGCAGTCTCTGCACAATGGGGTTGGGATTTGCTGGAGGAGCCCCGTTGATGCCGCTCACTGTTGTCTTTGGCACCGGTTTGGATTTGCTGGGTGGGCTCTGTGTGGCCGTGGGGTGGCCCTGGCTGGTGGGTTCATCCGTGCCATCTGCCACACAAGCACAGCACAGCCCTTCCTCACCAGCACTGTCACCTTTTATTCCATGTCCTCTACCACCCCTTATTTACCCAGGTGAGAGAAGAGTTCTTACACTCCTACAGACCACCTACACCTACAACCACCTCCATCTGTCACCTGTGTCCCCAAGCTCCAGCCCTCCCACTTTCAAGCTTCACACCCTCCAACACATCCCCAGGCACAGAGGCATCACCACACCCCAGCACAGTGTGCAGGGAGCGGGGATCACAGAAAAGAAAGTGAAGCTGACAATAAAACTGTCCCAAGCCCCAAGTCAGCCAGCTGTTGTCACCACCCTGTGCTCGCTCCATGGCAGGCCAGGGTGGCAACACTGCTGGTACAAGGTCTTACCTGGATGAGTGCTCTCTGGAGTCACAGTCTTGCTGCTGGCTGGCTTTGCCTCTTCAGTAGGCTGAGACTCCTGAGACTTCTGGGTCTGGATCAGCTCAGGCTGAGTTACTCGGATAAGCTTGAAAGCAGATGACACAGAAACTGCATGCTGGACCAGCAATGACCCAAACCACATCCTTCCCCCTCAAGCACTGCAGAGCTCATGAGATGAGACAACACCAAGTGCCCAGGCATACAAATGACACAAGTGAGCCACCTCCCAGGTGAGCAGCACTGGCCAAGCAGTGAGGTTGGCTATCTCCTCTTCCCACAAGGTTTTTCACAAGGCAAACAAAACCCCCAAAATAAGGGCCCTAGCAGCACAGGTAGATGCCCTGAAAAAGTCTATTCCCCCCAGCAGCCTTGCAGGGCCTGGGCTGTCCTACCTGCTGCAAGGCCTCCAGCACAGTCTGGCGGTTCATCTTCAGGATGTGCAGTTTGGACTCGTACTTCATCCTCCGGTCGGGCACCACGGCCATCAGGTTGAAGCGGATGTCGTGGTACGGCTCCCTGAGCAGGGCAGCAGCCCTCAGCCATGGGATCGTGGTGACAGCCCCATCCCCACCTCCTGCCCAGGTGTTTAACCCCACACTCCCAAGGCTTCTTCCCAAAACCAAGTCAACATCATAGTGGCTGAAGAAGCAGTGCAAGACTGGTTCAGCTACCACACAAAACATTCTGAGTCACAGGTTGGTTGAGGTGGGAAGGGACCTGAGAGAGTCATCTGCTCCAGCAGTATCATCCAGAGTTGGTCACCCGGACAACAGCCAGACAGCTTTTGAATATCTCCAAAGACAGAGATCCCACAATATCTTTAGGCAATCTGTGCCAGTGCTGTCACCCTCATAACGAAGCATCCAAGAGGCCCAGCTCAAGACCAGAAGCACCACTCCTCCTATGGACTTGAGCTAACATGGACCTAACCAGGCCATTCTTATTACTGTGCAGCATTTGCAGGGCTCTGCATCACACAGGCAATGCATGCTCTGCAGGCAAGAGAAGGCAAGGGGCAGAGCACCTGCACCTCTCCATAGGGAACCTCCACCCTCACTTCCACAACCTGCCACTCAGAAACCACAGTACAAATAATCCAGGGGAATATGGCAAGGGACCAGTGCCTGCCCCACAGGCCAGGACATTACCCTGCAGTGGCCAGGCCAATGCGCTCCATGATCACTCTCCTGGCTTTGTCTGTCCATTCCTCGTCATCTGCCCACGGCCCTGTGGGCACAAGACACAGCTGGACTTAGCAAAGCAGGCCAGGCCCAAGTAAACCAAGTGCATGAAATGGGTACCTTTCCAAAGGGGCTGACAGACAGAAACCTGGCAGGGAAAAATAACTGCCTGAAACATAGAACTGAGGGGTCAAGTTGTAAGAGAATGGAGTAACCCAAGCAGCCCAGTGGGATCTGTTGGGACCAGTTGCCTCAACACACTGTGTTTATTTGGCACAAAGAGAGAGTGAGGAGATAAATTCTCCTTGCTATATGAAGTTATTTCAGAGCTGAAGGACCTCATGGCCCTGAGCAACTGGGGAGAAAAATGGCAAGGCTGGAAAAACCAAAGCAATGCATTTAGAAATAACTGCTTTCTAGGCACAGTCCCCAGTACGCAGGCTCCAAAATTAGCTGTCAAAACTCAGCACAAGTCTGGGAGCCATTGGAGTGATTGTCCATTAACACCAGTTAACACTAAGAGGCAATGAAAAACAACACACTTGGAAACACTAGGGTGCTATTCACCTGTTTCAGCAAGCAGGGACAGGTGGGCTCTTACCGTGGTCAATGGGATAGACCTTCAGCCCATCCAGCTCAAAGAGCCGTCCCTTGATGGGGACGTAGCTGACAAAGTGAAAGGCCTCCATGGTCCGCACTGCGCTGATGCCGTTCTGCTTCTCCGGCAAGTGCCGTGGCTCTGGCCTGCCAGGGAGAGAGGTCGTGGAGAGTCTGCCTCCCCCAGAGAGAGGGAGCTGCACACACCCTCACTCACCTGGCATGGCTGTTGTGTGCCTTGGCCAGCTCCGGGGCGTTGCCAATGGCATAGCCTTTGCTCTGCAGTCAACAGCAAGAGAGGAGAATAGCTGAGAACAGGGAACAAACAAAATGCTTCACCTTCCCACTCCCTCTCTCCATCTACCCACAGGACCAGGACAGAAACCCTCAGGTACATTCTCTACTCTTCTGAGTTATAGGTAAAGTCCAAGATGGAAAAAAAGCACAATTTCTACTGAATAAATTATGACTAGAGAAAAAGAGACTTCACAATAGGTCTGAAGGGAGGAGAGAGGACTTTTGATTACAGGGCCATGTGACAATGACAGAAAGCTCAGAGCTGTGCCCAGCCTAAAGGGGACCAAGGCTCTGAGCAAGGCAAGGCAGGAATATGAGAAGAGGCAATCCTGCTGCAGTGTGCAGCCATAGAGGGCAGGGAAGAAGCCAGTTCATTAAGAGCATCACCCAAAGAGGGGAGCAAGAGGCAGAGCCACCTGTGGCACCCCTGCACAGCCCTGCCCAACCCTTCCCCTACCTCAGGGCTAAAGCCTTTGGTGAAATCCTTCATGCGGCTCAACGTGGGGCCCAGGTCGACATTGTTGCAGTTCAGGAGGACGCTCAGCAGGGCATGGGTGGCACAGGAATTAGGGATCAGCTGGACAGTAACACAAAGAACAACTTAACCAGCAGGAACAAGGCAGCCTTTCAACAACCCCTCAGTGTTGACAACAATCAACTGAAAACACTGATGCAAGAATCATCAGCACTTGTGAGAGCAGCAACCTGAGCTCAGCTCCCACAGGAAGGAGGGAAGTCAGTATCACTTAGTGAGCATCACCATGCCCCATGAGCATCTGCTCACAGTGCAGGCCACAGTCTCCCAGCCCTCACTGGATTCCCTCCAACCTGGAGCTCAGGGAAGACACTCCCAGGAAAAAGCAGCTGCCCTCATGACCAGCAAGATCAGTGCAGCCTCTCAGTACCACACTGCTTCCCTGAGGTGTCACAGGAGACACCCCAGACACACTTTCCCCTCGCCTGGAGCCTACCTGGTGAGCAAAGAACATGTTATTGACGATGTCATCGTCGATGACCGAGGTCTCGTCCACCAGCGTGGAGACCTTGCGGCGGGAGCGGCGCTCCTCAATCCACTTGAACAGGAAGATGAACCCATACACGGGGCTGCAGAGGGAGAACAGCAGCTGCAGCACTTTGCACCAAACACACCACTGGGGCTGCTCTGCCCAGCAGCAGAAACATTCTGTTTCACAGGCAGAGCAAAGAGAGAGAGGAAAAGCAGAATGACCAGTGCCACCTTTCTGGAAGTGACCATCCCTGCCACAGTCCCCCCAGCCCGACACTGCTGAGGACACTCCTGTGCTGATGCTCCAGGTTCAGCCAACAGTCAAGCTTGAAAACTTTGGGGATTGACAAGTCTTAAGAGGCTGAAGACAAAGAAATGGGAAATTCCCCTCTGGATACTGACTGACCTGTAGAACAGTGCCTGGCCACTGAATGACCCTCCTTTTCCACTCACCTTGGATTCATTCTTGAGAGGAAATCAGCAATGGCTTTTAAGAAGTAACATCCTCAAAGCCTTTTCATAGCACCAGGACAGGGAGAAAGCTCACGCTGCAACCATGTCACCTCTCCATGGTGAGAGGGATAAGAATCCCTTGGAGGATGTCCCCCACCTGCCCCAAACCTGATGAAGCCCTCCTGGTCCATCATTACAGCCCTGACCTCCATGACAGACAAGCTCACAAGGGCCCCTCTGAACACCTGGTGATGAGTTCCCAGGCCCACAGGACATTCTGCTTAGCAAAACTCACACTCTCAGGCCTCTGACTCACCCTTGGCATTTGCTCTGCAGATCATAAATCTCCTCAACCTGCACTCCCTTGACCCCTGCAGACAAAGGAGAGAAGCTGGTGTAAGGCCCACAAGAAAGGACAGGGTAATGTCAGGCACAAAACCGACTTCTCAGAAAGGTTTCTAGGACTTACCAAAATCTTCAACCAGGAGTGTGAAAAGACCTAAAAGGAACAAAACCAACAGGTTACTTTTGGCTGAAGAGAGCGGAGAGGAAATCTGCTGTCATCATTCCCTGAGAGTCCCACATGGTCCCAGGCCAAGGCACAGCCAGAAAATCCAGGGCAGAGTGGCACCAGGATCACGCTGAGTCCCAGCAGAGGGGCTGTTGAGCTCAGAGGTGCTCCAGCTCCCTTCACCCCTCCATCCCCATAGAACATCCTCTTCCTCAAGAGGACCTGAACCAACTCTTTCCTGCCAGAGCCCAATGCATCCTGACCCACTGCAGATGGCCTGCCAAGTGAGCAGCAGCAGCAGCAGGGAGCACCTAAATGACACACACATGCTAGTAACTGGAGAGAGAAATGGCTTAAGATATCACAAGATATTTTTTAAAAATCATTTCTGTTCATGTTCATCAAAGCCAGTGAGGTGAAATCCAGATCACAGCAACAGGGCTGTGGGGAAGTCCGAGGGTTGAAAGGCTCATCTTCATCTTCCTGTCTCTTTGGGGAAACCAAATCCAACAGCCTGTCTCCAGTGACTACAAAATTCAGGAGGACATAACCAGAAATACAGAAACAACAGCAAGAAAACAAGGATTATCAGCCATCAGCAAGTGAGCAGCAGCTGCCACTATGATGCCAAAGCAAAGGCAGTCAGCCCAATTTTCAGGCAGTCACTCTGCACGTGGAGTTAGTGAGTTCCAGACTGGAATAACAAATCTGCTTTTTTAGCTCCCTTAGAAAGGCTGCTGAAAGCCTGGGAGGAAGTCCAGGGAATACCAATAAGAAGGATTAAATCCTGAGAAACATGCCTGTAAGCAACGGATTTAAGGACCCTGATGTACGTGGCTCAATTAAGAAGAGCCCAAGGGGCTTCCACACCAAAGTTAAAATGATTTAAACAGGGAGGAAACTCCTGGGAGCAAAAAGTCTTCATTAATTTAACAGACAACATTGTATTTCTTACAAAATTGTCAGTGAGAAGAAATATACTGTGGAAATAACATGCTTCAAACCAGTGGGAGGCCAGGCCATTACACCAAACCCCATCACCTTCCTGGTCCCTTCCAACCCCACTTTTTTCTCTGGCATATTTCCATATTTTATATTACCTCAGCATCCACAAAAGGCATAGCCCTGCTGCTGACACCTCTCCTGGAACACTCAAACACCCATCCCAAGTTATATGTGTTGGCTGGGACACATTCTGGTGTCCACAAGCACACATAACACTATGCCAGCAGCCTGGATGTCTCCAAAGCTCTCTTCCCCACCCAGCCTAAACCTGGATCCACCAACCCTTCCCGACCAGTAAAGCACCCAGACATTTCATCCCAAGCCCCTTGGCAAGGTATTCAGCTCGTGGGATGTGCTGAGAGCAGCACATGGATCCCTCCTAACATCTGACCCAGCTGCCACCCCTGCATCCAAACTGCCACATATCCAAAAAAACTGCCTCTGCCCAGATTGTCTCCCAGGCAAATAACCTTCCCTCCCAGCTGTGAGAATCCAAACCGTGTCCTGCAACTTTTTGCCATGATGAAGGACAGGATGGGAATGATTTCAGCATTTTCCAAGTACCAGTAAGGAGAATAAAAAGCAGCAAAACTGGGGGTGACTGGGACACTGACACCACACAGAATCCTTTGCTGAGTGCAAGAGACAAGTATAATTCCAGAGGTCAAATTCCCTCACCCACAGCCCCAAAAAACTCACCACCCCATCCTAGAGAGCAGCTCCCACTCTTCCACAGGACAATCCCATTCCACACTACAGCGACTCAGAGGGTTAAAACAACATTTCAGACAATGCCCCAGCCAACACCAGCTTTGGCCCTGAAATCCCAACCCATGAAACAACTCCGGGACTCCGCCACAGAATCCACCTTCATGGCAGGGGGAAGGGGACACCTAGGACCGTCCTGCTCCCAGATTCTCCATGCCGGCCCCTTCAGCACCTTTCCTGCCCTCCTGCACCCTCCTACTCTAGGCCTGCATCCCGCATCTCACCCCCTCGAAACTCCACTTGTACGCCCACACCACCACAACCTCACCTGGGCACCCACAGCCCCGCAAACTTCACCTGCATACCCCATACCCGCAGCCCCCCGAACTTTACCAGCCCACCTCCCATCCCCAGACCCCCCAAAAACTCCACTACGCTCCACAAATCCCACGGTCTAAAACTCCACCCGTACACCCCACACC
>VXBB01013671.1:9958-32101 GCA_013399915.1 Illadopsis cleaveri | reverse complement strand
AAAAAAAAAAAAAGGGAGGTGATTGAATATTACTGGTGAACTTTTACAAAAATGAGGATTAGATTTATCTTCCCAAAAATTCAGTCATGTAAATGCTTGTGACAGGAGTGTCATCATTCCAGGCTACGTGTGCATTCAGTGAGGAGAAACTGACAACTTTCAGAGTTGTTTCGTCCACTAAAGGTAGTCTTAAAAGGCTGATCTTTCCCTTCAAGTCATGCAAGGCTGACAAGTCTTCTAACACTGGCATTTGAGTTTATTGCCTAAACTATTTAGGATATGAATTCTGGGTTCTTCCTGGCATTAGACTATTTAAAATATCTTTCATAAAAATAAAGGTTCCTCTTTGTCCAGTGACTTCTTCTACATACTTACTCCTATTTATGGAATTTTGAGTATACTGAAGACATGGCTCAAAATTCTAAGCAACTCAACAGGACCAAAAATTTGTATTTTATTGTGCAACATGAAGGCATGCTCTGAAGAGTAGTAACATATCATGCCAATTTATTTTTGTTCATTGTGATACAGCATTTCCCTCTGAATGCTTAAGTTGAATTTGCATAGAAAGAATAAAATTCCTAAAATACACATATAGATGTGTCCCAACTAGAAAGTTTCACCTTGGGAGTTTCTACATTCCTGAGACATAAAAAAATAGCTGCTGGTTAATTCTGTCCTTCTGACATGACTCAGTAAAAGAGTAATGATGTGCTTGAGACATCATTAAAAGTCTGAGCAATAGTTAAGTTATTCTCCTATTGAAATAGCCTGGAAAATTGAAAATCCTTATGTTTTGGTGTACTCCTTTATACTTTTCTGTAGAAATAGGCTGGGAAAAAATAAACAATAAACTGAACCTTTTTATTTTTTTTCCTGCCCAGTAAAGAGTTTCACAATACTCCACAAGTATTAGGCCATATTATAAACATCATTATTTTGATTCAAAACTGCTATGCCATGACATAACATGCCATAAAGTGTGCTTTCTGTGACAATTATACAAAAAATTGAAGTCTTCATGGGAAAACAGCTATTAAATTTATCTATATGAGAGGTGAAACAACAAGACCTTTGGAAAGGCATCAACAGATATTTTTATTTTTTTATAGTTGTAATTAATAGTGCTTTGTAGAACTTAGAGCATGAAATAACCCCTGGTTTAATGTATTAAAAAATATAATACAAAAATATTTATCATCTACTATCTAGAGAGCTGCTTCAGAATGAGTCCTCTATTCTATAGGGAGAAATATTGAAAATTAAAAGCACCTTTCACAGGTGTGCATGTATTTACCCATCTTGAGAGGTATCACTATTCCAATCGTTATTTAGAATTGCACAAAAAAAGGGAAAAACAGTATTTTACCCTTTTATGTTAGTCCATTCAAAGGCAAATGGTTTCATTTTCTTTCCCAAAAAAGATACATAAAGTCATCTTACTCATCAGGTTCTTTGTCAAACCTCACTGTTAAGCACTAGCTGCCTGCTGCAGTAACCTGAGTCTAACCAGAAAAATTACTTAACACAGAGTAGGACAATACATTGGTATTTTGTTTTCAATATCAGATCTTTTATGAATTTAGATTATGCAAAAGCAAGAAGAAAAAAGAAGCACTTATTTTAATGTCAAGTATAGAAAGAATAAAAATATTTTTCCTTGCTTTTGGAAAGAGACGAAAAAATTATGCAACCGCAGACAACCAATTTTAACAGTGAAAAACATGTTTCTCACAGGATGAGAGTTGCTATAGAATTGAAACACAATTTTCAAATGGATTCTAAGTTTATCCTAAAAATTTCACCTATCCCCACTCCATGAGTGGCTATATTTTTAATTCCTTCAGATATTGATTCCCTCTTTCCTTCATTGTTTGGAATTACAATAAATGTGAAAATGTGAGTCTTGGGCAAATGTAATGCTTTCAGAATGCTTCTGGAATATTAGTGACATTTGTGCAGACTTCACTGAATATAAGATGAGCTCAAGCTGTCATGCTCTGCAGTATGGTTAGTACCCACAAGACTCTCAATGTGGTTTGATTTTATTGCAGTTAATAATCAGGGAATTTATTTTAACATTGCTGAGATTTTGGGTTTCTTTTTGCTTTTAAATATTGAGGGATTTTTTGTTTGCTTTGCAGGGGGTGTTTTTGGGTTTTTGTTGTTTTCTTTGTTTTGTTTTGTTTTGTTTGGGTTTTTTTGGTTCTGAGGTTAAAAAAGAAAAAGCTCAATGTTGTTTAGTGGAAAGTGCACTGGGACGCAATTGTCAGACATAAAAAACACAGTGAAAGTCTAACCTTTACAAGTATATTAATCACTTTTCCCTGGTAATAAATAGTAAATTCCTGAATCTGTCCAATTACTGCCTGGCCCAGATTCATGGTGTCAAATGTATGCTCAAGTCATCTGATAGCTGATCCTCTTTGAATAAAAAAATTATTACATAATTTTTAAAATTATTTGTTATCTCTGAATACCCTTACTAGTAAAAGGAAGAAGTTCAGCAATGCTCCAGTGCTCCTAGCCAAGTCTGATAAACTTAATAAATATTACCAACAAGTAGAGACTGTTCCCTCCTACTCAGCTCAATTGCAGTACAGTCTGGAGGTTTTAGAGCTCATTGTAACCCATAGAAATGTGTCATAACAAAAACACCCATAGGGTTTTTAACTTGGCAGAATAACTAACTTAATGGAGGAAAAGGTCATTGAACGTCATTTTCTTTAGAAGCTTCAAGCTACCAGCCAGCCTGGTGGATGGTTTCTAGACTCTCTTCATCAGCAGTTGCTGCAAATCAAAGTGAGACTAAGAGACCTACTGAATGATCTTCATGTAGCATTCCACTCTCCTGCTTTTTTCTACTTTTTTGATTGAATAAAAATACAGCCATACAGGACCATAAGTCACCAAAAATATTTTCATTCCAATGGTGCATGTATGACATAGTTTCAGAGTTATTGATGAATCTCTGTTGTAATACCTTCTAAATATCTGCATATTCTGAATATCTGATTTCGTAGCATAACTGGACAGCTCTCTCATTAAGTGTACTATTTCCCAAGATATTTTATGAATCATTATTCTCTCAGTTTTGGTGCCAAGGGCATATCAAGAATTTTGAAAACCTGTTTGTAACCATGCAATTAACCTTAAAGAAATGGTATGGGACAAAGCATAGCTTTTCACTAATAAGTGATTATGACTAATGCAGGCTCATTACAAATGTGTTTAGGCAATTGAACAGTATAAACACAAAAAATGAGAGGACTCTCATTAAGTGAATACTGATCACGCTTGAAAAGACTAGTTCATGTAGTAAAAAGTACACTTTGGCAATCGAGATGAAACCCTTTTAAAACACTCATATGTACATCGTGTTGTCGACCTTTGTTCTGAAAACTGTCTAAGTTTTTACATTAGGTAATATATTCTTACCTTTTCCTCAGTGGTATTTACGATAAACTAATTATGTTCACTAAGTAACTATTATTTATATTCTGCTCAAGAATTTTATTATTGTAATAGAAGCTTAACAATAAGAAAATAAGAAAATTAAGTAAGATTTAGGCTAAATACAAGGAATCAAAAGAAGCTGATCACAATTGTATAAATCTATTAGAAACCACAATCCTGTACCACAATTTAAAAACAAGGAAACTCAACCGTCTGACTTTCAGGGGTGTTTCTGATTTATTAAAATTATAGCAGACAAGAGAGCTTAAAAATTCTTAACATCTTACAACATCATTCTGCTTTTAGTTGGATGTCCAGATAAAGATTAAGGAACACAACTTCAGGCATCCTGCTGTGACAATTTTCACTCCTGTCCTTTTGCTCTCTCCTGTTATGTCTAATGCCAGAAAAAACCTGGAGGAAACATAACAATTTAATAAAGTACAGAAAAAAGAAAATGCTCAGAATTCAAGCTGGGTTTTCCACTTTGCTGGTAATTATCAAAAGTGCCTACCCACAACTGGAAATTAGAAGAGAAACTGCTATTATTGTCACTTTCCTGCTCTCTATGCTGCTTTTCTTGGCCCCCAAACAAGTTATCCAAAACCAATAAGCTGTGAGTTTCAGCTACTGTGCACTTATTTCAAAAGCACTTTTGAAGGCAACATTTCCCTCTCAGATATTAACTTTTCTGGCACTACATAACATGCCAAAGGAAAAATGGTGCTCCACAGAAATGCAGAAATCAAAAATAAAATTAAAAAAAGGACAAATTAAATGATGAAGTATTGCTGCAAAAGTGTGAAGGGCTCTGGCTAATTGAACATGACATATGTTGTGGTTAGCATATCAAAGTTTCTTCTTGAGCCATGTGTCAGAAGTTTCTACTGAGTTCACCATTGTCATATGCCAGTTCATTGGCAGTAATGACCTGGAAAGACAGACAGAGACAAACAGTGGATAAATTTGCTGTCCAACTCTAGCAATGCAGATAAAATCTGTCTTCCTTCTTTGTCTTGAATGTGGAGAAAATGGTCCAGCAAGCTGAAGCAGAAAAAATTTTACTCTCCACTTGTATGGAGCAGTAACTCAGCAAGTGATCCTCTGAGCAAGAGAGAGAATACCTACCACAGGCCATCCTGTGGTTCTGCCTGTGGGACTATAGAGAGGGCATGAGGTAGTGGGATGGAAAATCTTCCTTGACCCTGGAGAAACAGGTATGTGACTTGCAAGGAAAAACAATCACAAAAGTGAGTTCTTCCAGGAAAACTGCTGCTCCAGTCTCTAGTGGGTAGTTTCCCAGATAGAATAAAAGGGCTCATTTTTATCCTGATCAAAGGTCTTTTAATATTTAGTTATGAGGAATGAGTAGCAAATACTATGGCCAGAACTAGTAGGGCCCTGCCTCGAGCCAGGAGGTGTGCTCTGAATTGAAACCCCAAGCAGCCCAAGGCCAGAAGTGATGGGGAAGGCTAGTACCTGGAATCACTGCACTACCTTCACTGGGTGATGTACATGGGCCTCTTAAAAGCCTGATGGTGCATCAGAGTAAAAGTCATAAAATATCAGAAAATAATCCTGTCTGACTACAAAAGGTAGCTGTCCAGCCAGTCAGCGTAAACTCCCTTTCAGGGCAGTGGAGAGAGATAAGCACATTGAAGGAGCAGTTCGGATCACATGTAAGATATAAGTAGCTTCTCTCTACCTATTTCAATTGACTAGAGTTGGAAGTCAAGCTGACTGGGCTCCTAATTTAGGTATTAAGTACATAGCTGAGTAGGAATAATTTGATCTCCATGCTTGTATTATGCCTGTTTGAACTGGCAAGTAGAAGGATCACTGTTGCAATAAGATAATAAAATTATGTTCTTCTCACTTTTCCTTCTTTTTTTTTATAATTTATTTTTATAATGAACACTATTTCGTTTTGTGGATTTCACAAAGATATCCATTGTATTGGATTAATGTGAAACAAAAACATCCACTGTTACTTAAAAAAACAACACAAAGGGAGAAAACTTGAAGTTTCCATTGCACTCAGTCTCTACTGTGAATTCTGTTTAAACAGTACTATGACCTTGAACCTAGTTTCAGTTTCTATAAAATGAATTCATACTGATTTTTGAATAATAACATAAAAGGAATTATTTTTTCAAAAGGTCATTCAAGACGAGCATGATGGAAAAATCAGGATGTTAGTTGACAGTCCACATGATCATCTATTTAATTACAGTGCCATTACATAAAGAAATTTGACAATGTTATAAAGTTATATACAACGCTTATATGCAAATAGTCTTATATATGCAAATATCATCTGGAATTCAGTATTAGAGGGGAGATCTAATGTTCTGTAAATTAAACTAAAACCACTATTTTATTTTTAAGTAGCTGAATATCTTTGGTTAGAATAAAAGAAAATTATATTATAAATAATGATCAATATATTTAAAAGTGAATGAGGGCGTTTAGGAAAGCATGAAAAATAGTTCAGTTTTTTCTAATAAACATTGAATCTTTTTACAGGAAAAACTAGAACTCTTTGGAGAGCGAGATAACACAATGGGTGACTGAAGGAAATGCATTCTGCAAACATGATGCATCTGCATCTTAGCAAAGCATTTGGTTGAGAGTCTTGTGAAATATTACTCTGAAAAATCAAATTTCCTTGGATATAAACGGTATGATACAGCATGAAAAGTAGCTCAATAGCCATAAACAGTAGTTAATGATGAACGACAACTTATCAGATAGGGAGAGATGTCTAGGGGCATACTAGCACAGAATATTTCGGCCTCCTTCTTTATCTGACATCTTCATTAATAATTTAAAAGAAGTTTAGATATATTAATGAAACTCACAGATTATGCGAAATTGAGATGTGATGCAGAGAGAATGACAAAGAATAAAATATCAGGACACTAAGCATGAATCCACATAGATAGTAAGTGTCTCCCACTTCTCTGATTTCACAAGTCTAGTGTTTTTTATACTGTAAATTCTACAAATGTTTCTTGAAACTTATTTACCTGCTTCCAAATTGGACCTAAAAAACATTTCATTGTCATCAGAGACAACAAGCTATCTATAATAATCAGTAAGAAATACAATGACATTTTTTGCATAACCAGAAGCAAATATATAAGATGATAGATATCTGTACAGGTGTCCATATGGATAGAGAACAAAGAATTTTTTAACAGGTTACTTGCTTTGTTTTGTTTTGTTTAAATATGAAACACAACAAATAAATCTTTGATGTCATAAAATAATGCATTTTCCATGAACCATATTCTGCCTAATTAATAGTACAAAAATGCTAGATTTATAGGGAAGAAAAGGGCAACTCATTCATTTCTGTTCTTTGCACATAGGAAGATGAGAAAGAACTTAATTTTTTTATTATTTTTTACTGAAACAGTTGAGGGTTACTGCATCATAATACACTTCCTCATATTCCATTTTTTTGTTTTAGCTGGCTTTTCATCTCCTAGTGACATAGAGTAATATATTTCTTGTCTGTATAGACTTGCCTTTGCACCCACGTTGAGGTATTGCCTTCAGTCAGGTTCACTGAGGAAGTAAAATCACCTTTTCTTTTTTGCCTCCTTCTTCGTTTCCCATGAGGATCATATTGCAGAATCAGGTATTGTGATCTTACAATACAAGCTCGGTGTTGCTGTTGAAATCAAACTCTATTCTTAACTAACAGAACACAAGTACTGAAGATTATGCAAAGTAGACTTAATTCCAACAGAACTATTGTCCCTTGGCAATGTTTAGATTTATTGATTTTCTCTAAATGTAGATCTGGGGTTAGATAACTCATTAAGGGTTTTTTTTGCTGTTTAGTGTATTCTCATATCTTACTCAATAAAAACGTGTTATATACTTTCTGCCTCTACTCCACTCTTGAAAACTTTCAGCTTATACAGAATTAGAACTGTATGTTAGAACAGTATGTTAGAACTATATGTTAGTACATGGAACTCCTTCAAATGTAAATAAGTCCTTTTAGTTTTAGAATAAAAGGAACAAAGCAACATTTATCTAAGATGTCCTAGTTGTATTTTTCCATTGGTTGTGTTTGATTTATATCTTGTGAACTTCAAGGATTCTGAAGTGTGGAAAATTACTAAAATGGAAAGAAGATGTCAAGGATTTTGGGAAGGAAATTAAGTAAGCAGTAAAAATATTCTCTTTTTTTCATATGGTACAATGCAAACCAGTTCATTGTGCATTTCCTTTTGAATAGGGGACAGTTACTTTAATCTTTCATATATTCAGTGAAATGCATAAAATAAGGAACTTAATTTGATGCCTTAAGTTTTTAGCTATTATATTTTTCAGACCCTCTACTGCATTAGTGTATAACTCTGAACTCCATATAGAATTAGTAAGCTCTCTTCACATATTTGTCTGACAAAACAATCTCAGGCTGGAGACCCAAGGACATCTACTGCCTCAGGCCCCAAAAAGTATAAACAAAAGTGAGTTGGGGAAGGGAAAGCAAACTGGGGGAATATGACTTCAGTACCTGAAGCTATATTATGTGCATATAGACCAAACTTATATCTGTCTGAGCAACTCATGAATATTGTCCATCTTGGGTGCAGTCTCTGCAAGGCTGTTGCGCTGCCCAAGATGTATCTATTGAAGGCCTTTAATAAATACCTACTTTATTCTTTTAACTCTGTCTAGCCTCTGTTCTAGGTAGCCATTCCAAGGCATTAAATTCTTGAAAGGTTTACACTTTTTTCCAAACATCTATAAAAGTAAAACCTCCTGTATCCTTGTTTACAGAACCATTGGATCAGGTGTGTCCCTCATATTTCAGGGCTTGTTGCATGGTGGTGCAATCCACACTATCCCGAAATAGTTCACAACAGGAATTTCTCACATGTTCTGCTGATAATCTTCAGATAGTTGACAATAGCTATCATATACTTTCAAAGAACTTTTAAGTTCACATACCATCATATGCTATGTTAGTTCCTCTAGACAATAAGAAATACACAGCCTTATAAGAACAGCTCGTCATGCACTTATAAGCAGGATTTGTACCAAGTAGCCCTCTTGAAAATGTATGAAGTAAGAAGCATTGTAAAATGATGTGTGACTATAAATGGAGATAATAAAAAAGTTTTTAAAAGTTCATCCTTTTTTATTATCAGACAATTATGAGTGTGGAGGATTAGTCAGATATGCCTGGTTATACAATTTGCAAATGTTCTCTTGCAAGAACAGACATAGCATACTCATTAATAAGATATACTGCATATATAGCTTCTAGTTTACATGCTTTGGTTACAAATAGAATGTCATGTCCTAGGGGACAGCATGATGGCATTGATGTTACTAGCAATAAAATGCAAGAACAGAATGAATGAACATTTACTGGCTTGTAATCTCACTGCCTCAACATTTTTTAAAATCTGAATGGTGATTGCTACTTTATTAGAAGCAACTCTGCTGCATCAGTGCCAGCAAGTATCAGCTGAAATTAAGGACAGAGAAATCCCTATTGATTATAACATCGCTGCATTACAAAACCAATTTACATCTCAATTCTTAGGCAACTGAAGAGTCTCAGGTAGCTCCCTCATTACTGAGAGTTAAACGTGTAAAATGAGACCTTACATATTAAACTACATGATGGATTTAAAGTTTTTTAGATTTGTCATTATGGTGATTGACAAGTATAACTGTCATACAAGGCATACTTTAAAAAGGATAAAGTACATTTTAAATTTGGCTATGTTTCTGCCAAGAAATAAAAAAAAATATGACAGTTGATCTTGCAAAGATGCACCTTAAATATTGTAAATATATTTTTTCCTACATAATCTAGATTGATAAAATAAGGACAAGAAATTAGAACATATCTAAGTACTTTTTTCTAATTGATGTTATTGCATGATTCAGCACACTAATATTGAACACTCCTGGTAATGGTGACAGTACTTGTTATTCCCACATCTCTGCATCATTTACTTGAAAAGTTTACTTGACCTTGGCTTTGCATTTTGCAGAAATACTCTTACACAAATCATTAGCTTGGAAAATGTGACAACGCCAGTACAATCTCTTTTTTTTTTTTAAATTTTGTTCTCAGAAATATTAAAAAACACTAAAAGAAAAATAATACGATAAATGCTTATTATAAAGATTGTGCAGTCAATGATTCAAAATTAGGTAATGATACACTTAAATTTACCTTGAATTGTTTTACCAATTTTATGTGTTCTGATAAATTTAGCTGCATACAGTAAGTGACTAACAGAGATAAGGAATATAGTGTGGGAATGACTGCAGTAATTTTCACCAAATATTTATCTAAAACTCTCTTATCTGACCATGATCATTAATGAATAATCAAGGAAGAGTGTAAGACTTGTATTTGCCTCGAATATTCCTGCAATTGTGAGCATTTTTTCTTTTTGCTACTACTTCCCCAATCAAAACCAATACCTGTATTTGAAACACAAAAAATTTTCCCACTCAAAATCTGCTGTGAGGACTAATTATTAAACATATTTTTTTTGGTTTTTTACCTGTCACAGTTAAAATCAAATTTTTAACATGCCTTATGGCATGCAAACTCAAGAATGTGAAGTGCATTTCCTGACCCGTAGAAAGAAGGAGAACAGTTGTAATACCTGCTTTTTATCTTGTGCAATGTTGGTGTTTCACTTAATTTAGGAGTCTGCATTTTTCTGACCACAGCAGTGGGAGTTGAATGACATGAAATAGATGCAGATATAATTAATGTGAAAAGAAAATGTTAAGATACTAGAAACATTCCATCTGTGACAATTTCAAGAAGATTACATGGGTCTCAATGTTGTAAAAAGGTCTCACTTAATACCTGAATCAAAGAAATTAAAAATAGAGATATCCCTAATCAACAGTAGTACAGGCCTTTTTTGTTCTTATGTTTTATCCATGAAAACATGGACTTTGTTTTTCATTTTTCTCCATGATCAAGAATATCACTGAAATGCATACTCAGTTTTTAACATTAAATGTCTCAATACACAATGATACTTTTATAGCAGCACTTAGGGATTTGGCTGGATTAGTACTCTCGCCAGTAATGCAGCCCTTACTCTTTTTTTTGTTGATGTTTCCTAGACACACAATGAATTTCTGACCCCTAGGACCCTTCCATTCTCTACTGAACTGTAAGTTTGGAGTTCAAGTCTATTAGAAGGTCTATTTATTACTACTTAGCCTGGCAGCATCATACTGGCATCATGTTGAATTTCTGTAAGAGAACAACGAGCTTTAATAGCTACTGAAAAGGTTTGGGCTTTTCTGAAAGCTTAGGCTCTCTTAGAAATAACACTCTCCTTGTAATGAAGTTCTTTTATTTTAACTTTTTTTTATTCCCCTGGTGAAAAAAATGTTACTGCAAAAGCTCTTCTAACACAAACATTCACTTTCTTTTTATTGATTTCTTTTCAACAAATGGCTAAGCAGTCACTTTCGATAAAACACTTAGTAAGGTCAAATGAATCAGGAAATATGACCTAACCTGTGGACTTTGGACAGAATGATGAAGGTCACATCAGGCTGCCTGTAAAATTACTAAATCCAGAGCATTACCACATATTTTTATTTATAATGCATATACATATGTAAAGCAACACAAAAAAGCACCATGAACATATCTGTCCATCAGACATAATTCTCCGAGATTTTCTAAGAATGTTGATTTTGCTTCAAGGCCATATTCATCCTTATGAAGAAAATAACAGATGAATATTTTTCTTCAGACAAAAGCTTCCTTTTTTTTTTTAAATAAACATCTGGAAATGGGTCATAAAAAGCATTATTTTCTTTGCAGACAGGGATTAATGTTAATTACATAAGCATATCACATTCAATACACAGTTTTCAAATTTACATTAGGTGAACTTACGAATAAAGTTTTTCTATCAAAACTGGAAAGGATTGAGAGATTTTTCAATGTAATAGGTCATTGCAATTCACTGCACGCAGTCTGGAAACAGGAGGTCCCTTGAGCATTGTGGTCTTTGTTAAGAGTTTTCCATTCAATTTCTACAGTTCTTTTTTTATGACACCACTGATGGACAGCCAGGAAAACACAGCACTAGGAGAAGGTATCAGGCACAAAAAGAAACATAGAATCAGTGCAGGATCAGCAGTTTGCTCTTCAGGTCTAGGGCGGAAATTCTGAAGTGGATTTTCTTAAAGGGATTCATATTTTTAACATGCATAGAAGTTTCCCTTTAATTTATTAAATACCAGAGAAATTGAAGCCAAAGAATCACTTGACATCATAAAGGAAATAAACTCATACTATGAATTGTATTTTCAGAATTACATGCTTTCTTACTAATACAAACTAGATTTAACTTCTCTAGAATTTAGAGGATTCAGGTTCAGATAGTCATGTAAGACAAAATGTATATTTTATTTACATAACAGTCATAGTGGAACTTAAGTGTCCTTCAGTGTGATCAAAAGCTCCTTGGGTGTCTGTAGACCTTGTATAAAGGCTGAACACAGTTATATCCATAGGTGTTTCAACAGGATATGTGCAATATCATCCATAGGGTTTTTAACCTTCGCAGGTGTTTGCCATAGAGTTATACAGGAAATGCTGTTCCTCTCCAAATCCCAGCAGCACCCATGGAGTTGAAGTGAGTTTTCTTCACTGAGTATTCAGAATGTCTCTTCAAAAGGCTGACTCAACAGCTACTAAAAAAAAAGATACCACTTCCTTTTTTTTATTTTCCATACTGCTTAAAAAGCTTTTGCAGGAAATATTGAACAGGGTTCAACATACTTCTTAATCTGAAGGCATCCAGACTTATCATCTTTCACTTGGCATAAGAGTGTCCTAATCACTGGACACATATCTTCACTCTGTATTTGTTATGACTGACAATTTTAAATGTTGAAATTCAGGACAGTCCCAGACAGATAAATTACTCTTACTCAGACATATCAGAGTTGCTTAGTACAAGTCAAAGACTTTGCAGGTGATCAGTAGTCTTTGGTATGGGAGATATTATATTCATATGATTTATTGGTCTGTGCAGATCAATCATTTTTTGAACATTCCAACACCAGGAGCATTAAAAAATGCTGCTAGTTACAGTGAATGGGAAAAAAAAAATGCTTCAATATGTTTCATCAAATGGGGCTGAGCTTATTAAAATGCAGACATTTCACGTGTCCAAAACCAGGACATCACATTATAGAGAATGCCTGGTAACATTACCTGCAGAAAGCTGGAACATGCTGAAGAAAAAATAAAGACTTAAGGCCTACAGGACCATGACTTTCAGTGATACAAAACAGCTTTTCAAGGGAAGCATGACACTCTTTCACGTTTAAGTAAGCACAGCAGCTTCAGGTCATCAGAACTTCAAATGTGTTTAAACCCACTGCTCTCCCTTCTTTTATGGAGCTTGGTATCTATGTGCCACACAATTCAGTTTTAAATTAAGGTTCATGAAAATATCTAGCAGATTAGCAACACAGTTTTTACTGACTAAGTCTGCATGTTTAGTGTTCTTCTCAGTAGAAATGAAATTAAACACTGAAAATAGAAATGAAGTTCGAAGCAAGGACTACAATGAGAGTCCTAATAACTTAGTGCAGTAATGCACAACACTTGCTCCCCCTCATCCTTATGTATGCAGGATTGAATTCTGAATAACTGCACAGAATAAAAAATAAGACAAAGCCATACTTTTAGAAAGGTAGTGAAATTTTCCACATTAGTGATGAATCCTACGTAAACAGTTATCTGTTGATAGAAGTCCTCTTTCTAGATTAGTAGGAGTCCAGAATTCTCCTCAGTCACAGGAGAATGGCATATCCAGGTCCAGAGTATCCTTTGCTCATGTTCTAGAATAGAAATAAACCCTTTTAGGGGTGGTTAGTCCTGGTGGTGTCCTTCAGAACTGGTCAGACTTACATCTGTAGTCTCAGGGCAAGAGAGCATTCCCATACCAGTCAGTTTCAAATTCATACCCTTAGGGAAGTGAGCAGGAATTAAGCATCTAAAACACTCAAAGAAGAAAAATTCTACATATGTTCACAATTTTGGACCACAAATGGGTTTGTGCAGATAAACAGTATAAACTGAATAAAGTTGACTCTTTCTCTTTTTTTTTTTTTAGGCTTTAAACTTGGATGCCAAAATTCTTTTTCAGTTGTGTTTTAGACTCTTATGTGATCTTCTGGATCTGTACATGACTTTATTTTTCCAGGCTGGCTTCTGCAGCAGTAACAAAAATAACTTGCTGAGTAACTAGTTCGTAAATTTTTTTTTTATTTACCCTATATAAGCATTGATTATTTATTCTTTGAATTTTTATTTTATATTTTTGCACATTTTTATGATTTGCAAAGAAAAAACATCTTTTGGAAAATCAGTTATTACCAACAAAGTAATTTTGCTTCGTCTGAGAAAAAATGCTTTTTGTATAAAAAGACTACAAAATATTCTTTTGCCAGAGCAGTCAGGCTTTCCAGGGCTTGACCCCTTTCCTCCAGCTTGATAATAAGGAAGGGAGAGCACTTTACACAAAGGTATCTGAGAGCAAAGGCCAGCTGCTCATAACTAGTCAGACCTGACTCCTCATTCTCAGGGAGCTACAGGAAGGCAGGTGTGCAAGAAGTGCAAGGAAAAGTGTGATTACACATAATTTTAACTAGCTCTAGTTTTATTTGAGTCAATTCAACCAACAGATCAAATTGAATGACCTGAAAGGGTGATATCAAAATGTGATCACATCTCTTTGTTGCCACTCATATGTCTTTTCTGTCATTCAGAAGAAACTTATGTGATTGAACCAACGATAGTATACATTAAAACAGTCACTGTTGTGGAGTTCAGTATGATAACTATTGTTAAAACTCTGTTACTAGGAGCAGTTGTTCACCTGTCTGAATATATAGCTTGAATCTTGTTCACCTGCAGGAATAAAGCTCTAGTTACACTATTTGTGTTTTCAATATTTAAAACAACATGGATTAAAAAAAATGAGACTAAAGAAGTACTACTCCTTTTAAGAAATAATATTTGAAAAATAAGCATTGTTTGTTAATTATTTTTTAATGAAGAATGTGGTTTGAATAAAGAAGTAAACAACAATTACTTTTTTCAAGGAGTCACAGAATCACAGAACCAGAGAAAAAGCTGAGTTGGAAGCTATCCACAAAGATTATTGAATCCATCTCCTGGCCCTGCCCAGAACCATCCCCAAGAGTCAGATCACGTGCCTGAGAGCATTGTCCAAACACTTCTCGAGCTCGGTCAGGCTGGTGCTGTGACCACTTCTCTGGGGAGCTGTTCCAGGGCCCAACCACCCACTGGGTGAAGAATGCTTTCCTGATATCCAACCTAAACCGCCCTTGACACAACTTCAGGCCATTTCCACGGGTCCTGTCACTGGTCACTACAGAAATCAGTGCTTGCCTCTCCTCTTCTTCTCACAAGGAAGTTGTAGACTGCAATGAGGTCTCCCCTCAGACTCCTCCAGGCTGAACAGACCAAGTGACTTCAGCCCCTCATACGGCTTCCCCTCAAGGCCCCTCACCATCTTTGTAGCCCTCCTCTGGACACTATAATAGCTTTATACCTCATGTTGTGTAGACCAAAACTGCACACAGCACTTGAGGTCACACCAATGCAGAGTCATTTAAACTTATAGCTTAATTACTAACTTTGATGGATGTTGGACCCAGATCCAACCGATATAATTCTAGGATTTCAGAATGCACAATTTACCCGGAAAGAAATTTCAAAACACTTTGAGAATCTCTCTCTAAGTTTAGGAATAAGTTCTTTTGAATTTGAGTATCTAGACACCTAGCTGTATTTTGTCAAGCATCACACTGATTGTGGCATTCTAGCTGAAGCCCATTTTATTCAAGGATGGTAAACAAAGAGGATCAGATTTCTTGCACTTATTTCAAGGACAAGGCAGTCAATCGAATATGCACGTGCTATCTATCCATTTGGAACTTGTTTATCTTGATGAAATTAAGAAATTATTTTTCCTTTTCCTGAGATCATTTGACAAAGTTTTATAGCTCTTTACACTGCAATTCTTTCAGTAAGTTTCTCCCTGGAGAGTGGTAAGTGACAATGTCTAAGTGAGACAAATTAGTCACACTGAGAAGTACTGGAAATTTTTACAAATACTAGTCCTGAATCCACTATTCCCTTCCAACCTCTGTCCCCTTCTAAAAACTATCACGATGAACACAAATGAAACTGTCACCCAACAATCTGATTGTTTGGATTTTTTTATTCCTGAGATATGGAACTAAAAAATGTGTTTTTCTAGTTTCTGTGCTTCCAATGTGCTAGACTGCTTTCCAAATACATGTAAGATTCACTGTGTGCTCATGGCTTCAACACACAGTATACAGTATTTATTTCAAATACACTGAGAAATACCTGGGGTAACAGAACATTTCTGTTTAATTAACATATTTTGACACTATTTTAGGTATAAATAGTTCATAAATCCCCAGTAAAAGAAGTGACAAAGCACGTGTTAACTCTGTTTGCTAGCATTCTGTAGTGTCTTAAATCTAATGTGGCACATGAAAAACAAGGAAACACATTCAGGTCACCTAGGGAGTTTACAAAAGACAGGTTTGTTACACACTGGGAACATATACAGGAATTAATTTTAAATCTACATATCCAGATATGAAACTTTCAACTTTTTAAAAACTCCTGTGGATTCATCTTTTTAAAAACTTCAGGAAGGGAGGGAAGAGATAGGAAATTTATTGAAGAAAACTGTATATTATAAAATGCTTGAAGTAACAAAACATTTAGCTCAGACTGTCTACCCATTATATAAAATGTTTTTAAAAGGAAAATATACAGTAAGAAAAAAAAAAGAGAAATGAACCCAAACCTTATGTTTTAAGTGGTCAAAAAACTCACTAAGATATTTTTTAAAAATAGAGTAGACAATAGAATGTGGATGATACTTCTGTCACCAACAGCTTCAGCCAAGACATGAACAACAGTCCAGGTAAGATTTTGAGCTTTGATATACAGACATTTAAAGTAGAACAGACTAGGCAGTAGAACAGACATGAGCTCCACTTGAAGGTGATGGAGATGAGGTATAAACATTTAATAGAGGCTAGGGAGCTGTTTAACTTACCTGAAAGAAAGCAATCACTTTTTTTTCACCTTACAAACTCACTATGTGTCTTTGACTTGGCAAAGGCAAACTTGAACAGTTTGCTTATGTGTACACATCTGGATACACCTAAAGGAAGCATATGCTGCATTCTTAATTGCAATGATGACTTTGACCACGCTACTGCCTTTTTCCTCCTTTTTAGTGTGATCATATTTTTTTAAATTTCCTTTCTCTCATGTTTTTTGTATATTTAGAAAAATCCCAAAGAACTGACTTACTAAGTCAGATTTTGCAGCACTTGTTTGTATACCTCTAAGTCAAGCTACAACAAAGACAAGTGTCTCAAACAGGTGTGGCTATGGGAACTTCTCCAGATTCAAAAGTCTGGCAAGATGATGGACCCACACTCTGACTCTTCCTCAGGGAAGCTGTTAGCAGGATTCAGCACTGAAACAAAATGCAACTTCTATCTTTGACTATTTGAACTCTCTTTATACTAAATCTCAATGTCCAACTACCTATGACAGGTACCACAACAGTATATTTTTGGTGCATGGGATGTTATGCTAAATCTAATGCTTAAAATCAACTATACATCACTGCTGTGTACCCAGTATATAATAAATTTGAGGGTCCAAAGCACCAGTGTCAATGTTCTAGCTAAATCAGAATTCAAGAACTTTTAATGGCACTTACTACTCCATCAACAGAGGAGGAAATCAGTGCAGCAGGGATCTAATTTTTTTAAGCCATGTTTCCTTCAGACTTTGTCAGTATCCACTAATTCTAATGAACTCCATGTCTCGTATCATTTCACTCTCTTATGGCAACCATCAAGGGCAATCAGCAGGTGCAGCAGTTTACACAGCAGTTTCTGGGCACATCTTAGGGATTTTTTGAAAATATCTTTTGGGATCATCAAACTCCTGAAGGAATCTCAGTAAAGGATATAGTCACAGAAGGCTGAGAGTTCTAGAAAAAAACTAGTTGCTCTTAAAGAACTGACAACTTCTCTTGATCAAAAAGTGCTTTGAGATTTTTTCCAACCTGACACTTGATTAGAAATGCCTGGTCAGTACCCTGGTAGCAGATGATGGGATGGGAGCTACATCCAATAGAGAACCAGAGCAAGTTGAGTCTTAATCACACAGCAGCTCCAGGGAAAAGACACAAGGGACTGCAGTGGATAAGTCTGTTGTGGAGGGTGGAGAGATGGAGGCCCCAGTCTGCCATGAGTCCTGTACCCAGCTCTGGGGTTCCCAGAAAGGAATGGATCAGTTAGAGCAGGTGCAGAGAAGGCCACAAAAATAATCAGATGGATGGAGCACAGATTCTATGCAGAAAGGCTCAGAGAGCTGGATTTGTTCAGCCTGGAGAAGGGAAAGCAACAGAGACCCTGTTGCAGCCTTTCAGTGTGTAAGGTGGTTTTTAAGAATGATAGAGACTTTTCTATCCCATAGTGAAAGGAGAAGGGGAGACAGTTTTAAATTGAAAGAGATTAGACTTAGACTGTAGATAAGGAAGAAAATTTTATGATGAGCCTGGTGACACATTGGAATGGATTACCCATAGAATTTGTGACCTATCTGTGGAAGCCAGAACAAGGTGGTTTTGAAGGTCTCTTCCAAGTCAAATCATTCCATGATTCTACTACCCCCTACCAGTCTTTTGTACGGGCATCAACAATGCAGCTACAGGAGACCAGGGACAGATTACGTGTGACAACATGGCCCTGAGGATGAGAGTCAAGATTATGGAAGCTCCTCAGTTCTACCGGTCACTATCCCCTCAATCCCTGTAAAAGTGATGGAATAAATAATCCTGGAAACCATTTCCTAAATTCTTAAGAACAAGAAAGTGACTAGGGGTGTCAACTATGGATTTATAAAGGGGTAATTACACCTGGCCAACCTCAAAGCCTTCTGCAATAAAAAACCTGCATTTATGAATGTTAATCAATGTTATCAACACATCTAGTTGTTAGGTAAGCTTTTTTCTTCCCAGATATGTTTATGCAGCACCAAAAAAAGTATCAAAAATGCCTTGTGCTTTGGCTTTTACCATTTTGCATAACAAAAAATTGCATGCAGTACAGTGTGAGGAAACAATCACATTTTCACTTTGCCACACAGTACAAGAAAAAAACCTCCTTCCTTACACATTTGATGATTTATTTTTTTTTTAAACCAAATGCATCCTTGTACAACATATTGCCATCTTTATTTTGCATCTGCGACAACATCTGTGTCACTTCTGTCCTTTTCCCCAAGGGAAAAGAAATAGAGAAGCAAATGTTTAAGAAGAATGAAAAAAAAACCAATATAAAGTGAACATTTCTTACTGGGAAAATAAACAGGAGACTGTCTGGGAACACTCAAGTTAGCATCACATGCTAGGAAGAGCCTCTCTCTTACATTAGCATTGTGTTTCTGAAGGGCACACAGGGCGAGGATGAGCTGTTCTTATTAGGACTAGCTTTAATAAGACATCATTACTCTTATTCCAACATTTCACCCAAGGGGCAAGGTTAAAACTCCTAGAGAGGGCTTTGCAAAAATGTTTTTGAAGAATGATTGTTAAATAAAGTGCAGATAGAAAATGGAAGAGGCTTAAGAGGAAGCTGAATGACATAAAACCCCCCTTTCAGTAGGGTGCAGAGGATCAAGAAAATAGTAATTGAATCAGGTATTGCTTGACCAGGATTAATTTGTTGAGTTCAAAAGCAGAGAGAAGTTGGTTAAGGACTCAATTTTTCTGTGTCTATTTTCTCTCACAGCCTTTGTGATGGTATCATTCTTGGTCAAAAGAAAGAATAATATTGAATTTTCACTATTCTTTATTTTGCATTCATTTCTGAATATTTCCTTTAATATAGAAAGCTGAATTGATTTCTATTGTGTCTTTTTTTTCCAAGAGCTTTATATTTTAAGGTTTTAACTAGATATTTTATGTATGTATTTATACAGGGTAAGGAAAAATACATAGACACATTTTTCTGGAAGTATTTTCATAATTTAAATGAATTATTTGTGATAATGATAATTTAAAAGAAAAAAACACACAAAAATCAAAATAAGTAAGTAATTAAATAAATAAAAGCAAGCTGCAGAAACCCAAGACCTTTTACTCTGTGAGCTCTGGTAAAGGAACTTTCCTAATGCAAGGCATGATCCGAAGGTTCTTTTCATTTTTGGGCTTTGATTCATGGGCTTAATGATATCCTTACACTGCTTTTAAAACTATATGGGGTGTTCAAATTACTTCACTGTTGAAAGGAATCCCTCCACATTGCGCTCTGGAGAGACTAAACTTAAATTTCCTGTTTGTTAAATAAAATTAGTTAAATAAAATTACCATGTTTCAAATAGCTTTGCAGTCACTTTTCTATTACATATCTAAGTCTAAAATCTATAAAGAAGTTACTAAATATTGTTATTGAAACACGACAGAAAAATAAGGTAACAATTGTATAATATTTTGGCTGAATTATGAAAACATAGAGTGACTATTGTTAATGAAATCATAGTTATATAATGTACTATTATTTACCTGTATAGTGACTATATGTATAAACATATGGAGAGCAATTTATTTATCTCTTCTATAATCTTTAACTTGTGAGAAAGCTCTCATCTCAAACAGGACAAATCCATCAATAGATAATATTGGAATGTACTTCAAAATTAATCTATACCTTATTATTTCTTTGATACAGGAAAAAATTAATATCGTGTCACTCCATAATGAAAGGTAATTTACAGCTGCACAATATAGCATCCATCTTTCAGTAGGCAGTCACCAATTTTCAGAGATTTTTCTCACTGACAAATTATCACATTATCATAATCTTACATTATCAAATTATCATAATCTTTCTGCATTTTTTTAAATGTAGGAAGATACAAAACTTAAATACATAATCAATCAGTTATTAAAAATATTTTTTCCTATTATTAGTTGTATTTTGGTTGAATAGGGTTCATAGGTGCTATCAGAACAAACCACACATATAATATTCCTATTTTATGTATCATAGGTAGGTAAAGAACTCAAACATAATTCACCCAAACTTCTTGTAAATGTGTAACATAATAGAGTAAACTGAAGACTAAGAACCTTTTGGAGAACTCTTATGTTGCTTTGGACTATATAGTTCTGCCTTTCATCTGTACAGTAAAATGTCAGTGAAAGCACTAACATCTATCAGAGAATTTTCTTGAGAAGAAAGGTTTTAATCATCTTAAGGTGTTCAGTATGATAATAGGAGCCATGCAAAGGAAATATTGCTGTCCCATTTTACATAATGTCTTTGAAATCCTCTGAGCAGATGCTGAACTATAAGCATCTACATAAGCCCATCACTACTATGGAAGGCAAGTGAATGTTTTCAGTAATTTTAATTCCTGAAATTTACAGGACCGAACCTCAGCAGAAATTCCTGGAATAAGCAGAAGATGTAAGCAATTTTTTTATGAAACTCAATAAAAGCTATCCTCTTTTGGATTCAAAATCCCCTAAATTCCTACACTTCAGGACTTGTCATGACTGACATTATAAAGAATGATTCTTCTGATATTCCTGAGCTTTGCCTTTCTGATTATCCATCTGTGTTTTAATCTTTCTGAAAATGAAATTCAGTTACAAGCTAAAAGCTGTTAATGGATGAGAACAAATGGGGGAAAATGTGACAATATGGTAAATCTGAGCTCCCTTTGGTTCCTGAACAATAGTATCTTACTTAAGCATGGAGAAAACTTATGACTGTAATTTGGCACATTTTTGACATTATTTATAAAGACAGCTTCAGAAAGGTGACTCATAGTAGGATCTAACAAAGTATTAGCATATATTATTGCCTTTTTTTTTTCATGGTTATGTGTGTAAAGCAAAGCAGTTTTATGATGAAAATGTTAGTCATGACTGTAAGCCCTTTCGAAAACTTAAACTATACTTGTCTTTCTTTTTGTTCACTAGTTCAACAATCCTTTATTTCTTTCATTAATCATTTCTCCAATTCTGATTTTCTTTTCATGAAACATCTCTGCCCCGTATTTATGCCTAAAACACTTTAATGCAATAAAATGAACAAAAAATTTCATGTCTTAAATGAAAAGCATGTGTTGTAGCAAGAACTCACTGCTGTCTACATTGCCAAATGTAGACTGGTGACTGCCACCATGGCTGGACCAGATTTTTTTTTGCTCTGAATGGTATATGGCAAATACAATATAATTCTAGTTTGAATTCTCTGTGTGCATGAAGTTATGGAGCCATCTTCTTCTTTTTTTGGAAGGAGAAAACAAACTTTGTCTGAGATGAGTTGCCCAAACAGAAACCTACAGCAATAGCAGATGAGTGATCATGTAGTGATTTGCAGCATAATTACTTATGAGAGACTGAACAGTTTATGTTGCTGGCTTGATACCAGTAAACTGTTTTGCATAGTCTCCTATCCTTTTGCCCATTTTAACAAACTTAAACCTTTTCCAGCCTCCTTAACTGCAAGTCCTAGGTTGTTTAGCACATATTA
>VXBB01013657.1:962683-973849 GCA_013399915.1 Illadopsis cleaveri | reverse complement strand
CCCGGCCCTGCCCCGGCACCCACCGGACACCGCCCCTCGCCCCACAGCGGGGTCCGGCCCGGCTGGCTGTTCCCCGCTATCCCTTCTCCCTCCCTGGCCGTGCTGGGCGCTGGCCTCGCCGCCTGCACACATTCACTTTCACCTTTCCGCCCTGCGGGGTTTTGGGAGCCGGTTCGTGTGCCGGTGTCTCGGCAGCACCGCCGCTCTAAGCAGCCGCTCCGGGGCGAGCGGAGCCGGGGCTGCTCCCACCGCTCCTGCGGATGGGCACGGGCTGAGGAGCCGCCCGCTCCTGCTGGGAGCGGCAAATCTCGTCCATGCTCAGCACGGAGCAGTGGCCCCACTGAAACAGGTGTCAGGACTTGAATAACGACACGCATAAGCGAGACATACGCTGAATGCAGCATGCAGCTAACGTGTATGGATGGTTTCTATAGCTTCTGATAACTTATCTTCTTTTACTATAAATTCTCCACACTCTGGAGCTCTCTGTGGAGCCTTTCCCTGTTTATTCCTCTTCCTTATTTCTTTTTTTCACCCCTTATTATTATTAAATTTGTTTCCTTCCATTATGTTTCTTCCCTTTTCTCCTAACACTGTTACCTTTCCTCTGTTATTTTCCCTTTCCCATCTGCTGCTGTCTCTCTCTCCACCATTCCTCAGGTTGGCATATCTTATGACAGAAGCTTTAGAAGCTGCCCATACCAGGTGAGAAACTGTCTCAGATGAAAAGGGGCCTTTTCTGACTGCTTTGGGAAGTCTGTTAACAGTAAGTCATTAAAAAGATCTCTTTTCTACCTTTGTAATTTGTCCCTGTGGATTGTGTTTCTTGTGTTTCATTTCTAATGAAATGATGGAAAACTAGTGATATTTTCACTGAGAATTCTGTTCCCTCCTGTAAGTGTTGGAGGGAGAATGTACTCGAGAGAAAAGAAAGTGAGGAATAAAAGATACCCTTTAACTTTGGCACAGCCTTTTCCAAATAACCCCAAACAGATTTTTAGAATTATGTGCTAGCCTCAGCCCATATCTGCTGTGAGTGCAGCATGTGCTTGGCTTTGGTGCACTTTCAGTGATCCAAGTTACATTAATGGAAGTAGAGAAAGTAGATAAAAGCAACAGGGATCGGGTTACACAACATACTTTAATGTATTTCTTTGCCTACTAAGTGAGCTGCTCGCTTTGTTCATTTTCTGTTTATGCCACAAGTAGCAAACAAGAATTGAAGCTAATTTAGAGGCAATTTAGATGATATTTCATTTCTTCCTAGGAAATATTTCATTACCTAAAAACACTAAACAGGCATAATTGTACCATCTTTTAGTATATGGTGCATTTGAAGCAATGAAAACTTCAGAACCATCTCATAAATTTACTGACGGTACAAGTTGTAGTTTTGGAGCATGAGTTAGCTTTGTGGGTTTGTTTGCTTTGTATTTACACACAGTAGAGCACAGGAATTCATGTAACAGCAGACCCAGTTTGTCATCCTTTCTGCACTGTGTCCTTTACATGATGACTCGGAGTAGTTTTCACATGACCAAGTGAAGTTAATTCCACAATTCTTTACTATGCTGAGGAGTTTCTGACCCCTGAGAAATTTATCTGTATTATAAAAACCAGTTACTTTCTTTCAAATGTACATAACTTTGAGCTTGTATAAGATCTATTCCTGTAATACTTTCTAGAAATGATTGATAGATATCAATGATTGTTCCAGACTACATGTAAATTTAAAGGTGGCATGCATGTGTTCTAATACGTGCCTTACATTTTTTAATTTCCTTTCTCTTTTCAAATACAAGATAGTTTTGGTTTGCATGTGCATGGAAGAAGTTCTGTATCTGTGTGTTTAATCCTATATCTGTGTGGAGAGAATAGCTTTCTGGTATTGTGTGGTACTGGAACTTAGTTAAAAGTGATTTATGTATTAATAGTTGTAATTTTTCTTGCAACTTTGCAAGAAAACAACCGTATTTATTTGTATACAGGTTTAATATGCACTCCTCTCATGTTCCTGACACCTGATATGAGAAATGGGTAGTGTAAATGTTCCAATACTGCAAAACTGTCTGAAAGGGCTAAGAGCAGTTGCTAAGGAGCTGGGATAGCTTGCAAAAGTTAACACATAGAAATAATAAAATAGAATGCAGAGGGTTTTATGGCAGTGTGGATTTTTTTTTTTTAAATCACGCTTTTATGTGTATTCATACAAGTTTCCACTGGGTTGGAAGGGGGAGAGGTAAGTTACCTGTCCTTAAGTAAACTCTGTTTTCTCTGGAGCTATGTGGTTAAAAGTGATTCTGCATGGAGATCAAGAGACTTGGGTGAGCCGGTGTCCTTCACTCACTACCCTCCTGATTGAGGAAATCTATGACCTTGTACTACTGAAGGGGAAGTGGGAGAAGAACTAGCTCAACACAAAATAGTACGAATGAGATTAGTTCGAAAAACGTCCCTTTTCAGGTGCTCGGAGCTTGATTCTTCTGCAGTTACAGCAGCCACGTCAGAGGCTCTATTTGTAAGCAACAACATTGTGTTAGTGGGAAAGGCTGGGGGAAGCCTGATTTAGACAGTGATGCATCAGCTTCCCTCTGCTTACCTAAAAATAAAGAACTTGAGATTATTTGCCATACAACAATTTATTGAAACAATTTTTTTTCTGTTTGGGCTTCGATTTTGGTTGGTTGGTTGGTTTTCAACCCATCTTCGTGCTTTCCTTTAACTATCAGTGTTACTGACATGCATGCATGCATACCTACAAATACAGGGGTGAAATTGGTATGGGAGCCGAGTGCCGTTCGAGGAGAACCAGCTGTAAAAACCGGCCCAGGAAAAAGCCCAGGTAGCACACGGCGGGGCGGGCGGCCGTGTATCCTGGATGTTTATTTTCCTTTTCCTTTCTCCGCCGTTTCGGCCGCAAGCCCAGGCCGGGGTTCGCAGGGCNAGCCGCCCCGCGCAGCGCCCGCACCCGCGCAGCGCCCGCAGCCGCACCGCACCATGGAGCGCCGCGTCGCCCGCGAGTTCCGGCACAAGGTGAGGCGGCGGGGACGGACAGGCTGAGGGCGGCACAGCTCCCCTGGCCGGGTACGGCTCTGCCCCGGTGAGGAGGAAGGGAGAAGAAGCTCGGGGACTTTGCAGTGTCCTGCCAACGGCGCGGGTGGCAGCCTGCTGGGCTGGGCTGGGTGTTATAACCCTTGGAAAGAAAGGCAGAGAAGAGGAACGTTGTCCAGTCCACGAGCTGTTCCAGGGCTTGGAACAGTTTATTTTTTGCTTAATGCCCTGTTGGAGCCGGTGCTGCTCGGAGCAGGTGCCGGAAGGCCAGGCGCTAGCAGTGCCCGCTCGGCCCGCCGTGGTTCCACCTTAACAGTCCCCGGCGCGGTTGTGCACTCATGTGCAAACGCACTTGATACATGGAGCGGCTCAGGCTGCCTGGCACCGTCGTTTTGTCATTTACCCGGTTAAATAAGTGCTCGGCAGAGCGCAAAATTGTACGAGCGAAGAACTCTCAAAAAGCTCTAATTAAGGAAAAGAGGAGGAAAATAGTTTACGTGTGTAAAAAATGTTTTTGCCAGGCCATTTAGGACTCTCTCAAAGTTTTCTGTAGTGTTTTGTGGGGGTTTGGTTTGGGAAGGAAGTTGTGGTTGATTTTATTGAGTATTATTTTTGCCAGCAAGGACACACAATTTCCGCAAAGTAATGTAATTCTACTTTTATGGAAGTATCCGTCATCTGCTAATAAACACATTAACTAAAGGATTGTTCAGATGAATTAGAAGGGCAGCAAAAAAGCTCTGTTTGTCAAACTGGAGTTCAGAAACATTAAGGACCTGGATATTCCATAATGGTGACTGTAGCCATCTAGCATATTGTTTCTGCCTTGCTCCCTATTACTGTATAACTCAACCGTGGGTTGTGCAACATTTCGGTAAAGACTCTGGTTTCCAGGTGGGTGGTTACTGTCTTGAACTTTAAACCTTCTCCCCTTTCATTGCTGCTATAATTCATAAATCATTCAAGCTCCACCCCTGATAACGTAAGATGTATTGTCAGTGTTGCTGCAAACAGCTGGGATGCAGATATCAGTGATAGCTTTATCTGACTTAGAAGACATTGGAATAGGTCTTTTTTTATTTTGTATCATCCTGCTTCTAGTGACCTCTGTGGCATCCACAGTCTTGGATGCTTACTTTTTCTGTGACATACCAGTGAAGATGCTACAAGATCTAAATTTCCTCAATTAATGGCCATTTTCTTTCTTTTTTCTTAGTTCCTTTTTTCTTAGCAATTTTAATCAGTTTCCCTATCAACCAAGCAGCAGTGTAATATATGTAATATATGCAAATGTACTGACTAGTTTTTCCCTTTCCTTCAATAGTTTTCCAAAATTTGCGTAGCTTAAACAGGACTTCATACTCTTCTTTGAAACCTGGCAGATTGGGATAGTGCTAACATAGTGCATTTTTGTCATCTGAACTTCTTCCACACCAAAAAGTGCTTTTTCCTTCCCACAACTTCTATTCCACTGAATAAACTTAGGTAGACTTCNAACGCCCCCCACCCCCCCCACCCCATGCTCAGGGCCACCAAGAGCTGACTGTCCAGGGCTGTGTCCAGATGGTTTGCCTTAAATATCCTTGGTTTAAAAGGTGTGAAATCAACTATCCCATGACGCTACACTCATTTTCTTGAGAAATAGATACTAAAATCTGTGATCCAAGTTGTACCACGTCACAATTGATTTTTATTGTTTTTTTAAGACAGTGGGGGGCATGATATTTTAGGATTTGTGAAATTAGGGTCAGCTTTTAGAAGCTGATGGTAAGTCCAGGTAAAGCATATGTCTACAGTAAGACTTTTCCCCAAGGAGTTAAAGAATTAGGAAAATGGCAAGAGATGCAGGTGGCTATGATGCAGTGACAATTGATGGAATAGAAGGCAGCAGAAGGGGCGGTGACCCAGGATAATTAACCCAGCTGTAGCATTCTGAATATATTAGAAATCATGTGGGTGTTGGGTTTTGTCAGACGATAAGGAAGTTGCTGCTGTAGGATGAGAAGTGCAGAAGTCAAACAGAAAGACTGAATATTTTGTCAGAAGAAATAGCAGAATTTAAATGTGGCCTTCCATTTTCTGAGAGGAAATGGGGATGTACCCACCAGCAACCATATCAGGAGAAAAACGGAATGTTGTTCATCTTTGCTTTCCCTGTCAGGAAAAAGAGATTATGATAGTTTTGCCCTTTGCTGTGTAGGGTTGGTGCACTTAAACATTTAATGTTCTTTGTGGGACACTTCTCATACAGCATCATAGCTAGCATTGGGGATTGAGCTCTGTACTTTACCTGTCAGGGAAGTGAAAAATGGATGCTGGAATTAATTTTACCGTGAGTTTTACCTTTACAATTAGCCTTGCCTTGAGTCTCTGCATAGCATTGCTGAAGTTTTGGTTGCAAACATTTTATTTCCTTTTAAGACAGACTTAATCCTGTGTGTTTTGAAATTCACTGTGAATAAATGGGTTTACTCACTGGTATAACTGTAAAGCTATCTTGACCTGCTTGTAGCTTTCTGGCCTTTAGGTGTTTTGAAAGTGTCTTTTTCCAGGGGAGACAAGTAACAGAAAACCACCTGTATGCGAAGGCTTGCCGGCTTTAGAGAGCCAGGAGGTACAAGTAATAGAAAACCACTGGTATGTGAAGTCTTGCTGGCTTTAGAGGGCCAAGTGGGACAAAAGGAATATGAAGCATGTATTTAGTTTAGAACATAATACAAACCATTGCAGACCTAGAAAGAAAGGGCCTTTCTTTAAATATGCAAATTGCTTCTCAGTCTTCACGTCACAGTAATATTACCCTTTAGGTCAGATGTAAATTGTTTTCCTAAACATCAGGCTTGTTCAGATGTAAAACTAATGTGATATGACCTCTCACTACAAGTAAGATTAGTGGGGGTCTCACTATCACAGACTATAAATTGATCTCCTCATGTAAGAATTTGGGTTTGGTTTTCTTTTGCTTTAATTTACTGTAATTATCCAAGAGCGGGCATAGTAATATGACACTAGTTTAAGTAAAGGTACTATTAGTGGGGGAGGAAAGAATAACTAGCAAGTTCTATCAGTTAAGAGCTGGAGCAAAGAGGAACAGAGATGTAGCAGTTTGCATAATGCTATAAGTGAGCTCCTGAAATCGGTGGTTTGGGCAACAGGACAGAGATTATATCTCGGCGTGGTGGTTTTGTCTGTGACAGCATGTGCTACATTAACGAGTGGCCAAAAAGGTTTCTGAAGACATTTATTCAACAGTACAGTGATTATCAGGTAAGACAAATATGATATTGCTGTAATAACACTACTGCTGAGGGGAAATCTAGCATACAGAATATATCAGGATTCACCACCTTGTCTAATTGTTGTCATACTAATTTTAGAAAGTCTCACTGTAAGTGTGACATTGTGAGGTAATGCTCTGTTGCAAAAACATGTTTACCTTTAAAAAAGTCTTTTTCCTTGATGAAATCTTTGCTCTATGGCTTAAGAATCTGTGAAAGTCTCTCATGTTCAGCATTTGTGGCTATTAAGTCAGAGATTAACGATAATGTCTTTGGGTTTTCAGGTCAATCTGTTAATTGACAATGAAGCAGAGAAGGATTACCTTTATGATGTGCTGCGGATGTACCACCAGTAAGATCTAGCTTTATATATGTTTGTGTAGAATTCTACTCATATTTTTAAATTTGAAGAATTAATATTCACAATTTTAAATAGTCTTTCTATATGCTATTAGAAAAGTAGGTGAAGCAAGAGGTTTTTATCCTGTTTAATGAAGTCTTGTGGTTTCACAGCATAACCTGCAGGCAGAGAAGGAGCATGTCTGTAATCACTTAAAAAGTTACTTTGGTTTCATGACTTGGCAGTTTTTTAAAAGAGCTTGGTGGATTCATGTTTGGGGGTGTATGGAGGGAGGCTCCTGCATGATAAAACTATTCTTAGGGAACAGGATGGGAACATTAAATAAAATTCATTAATATTTCCAAATAATGCTTATTTATTTGATACAGAGTTTTCGCTGACATCGCTTTTCAAAGATTTTTTTGCTAACTTTTCAAGTAAAAATTTTGCAGCTGTCCTTCAGAAAGTTGGAAAAATTTAGTCTTGGAATCTGTTTGGCATGTTTAATGACTCTGGCTTATTACAACACAATGGTAAAAAATTGGAAAGGTGATAGGCCTATTACCAATCCTCTTGCTGAACTGGTTTAAACCACTTGCCTCAGACTTTTTTCGTTGCAAGTGACATCAGCCTATGATCCATTGTTTTTCAAAGAAGATGAGACTATATTTTCCACTAATCGTAGACAAGTGGCTCTGATAGACATTGTTTCCATTAATATTGTAATTAAAAGCTTCTCAACAGAGTGAAATGTAGACGTTTCCATTTGATGTTTGCACCGAGCTGTAGTTATGGGGGTATTCAGCTGCATATCTGATTCAGTTTCACTCAGGTCTGTCTAATTGCTTTTCCAGTCATAAAGACTCTTGTTTGGAAGGCCAGTTGGTTCAGCAGATCTGAATTATTTAAAATCTTCTTGCAGTTACAAAATTAACAATGCATATGGCAACTTTCCTTCAATTTCCACAATTGCAATGACTTGGGCAAAATTTTCAATATCTCTGTGAACATATAATGATGATGTATCACTTCCTGGGAATACATTATGAAATAACCCAGGGCAAAAATACGTGCAGTTGCTGGAGTTAGCACTTAATATCTGCTTCACTGTGAATAGCATTTCCAGAAGTATTTGACCTCTAATTCCATGCAGGTATTCCTGATCTGTATTTTCAGTGCCCATGCCTCAGAAATATTGCATCCCAGGAAATGTAAATTAAAAGAAAGGGAACAGCAAATAATACAGAAAAATTTTAACTAATTATTTTATAGGACTAGCTCCACTGAACCTTGGCTATTCCTCCACTCTTACAGCTGTACAGCGGAGTATATTTTGTAGACCTGTAACTATTTCAGTGATGAAAATTTCAAGGAGACCACTTTACTTAGCTCTCATGAAAGAGGTGTTCACAGCAGTTTAACTTCTGTAGGTTTTGTTAATTATTTAGTCACCCTTCAAATTTGATTTTGAACAAAAAGTGAAACTTAAACAAAGTCTTTGCTCTAGCTGCTGAATATTGTGATTTTTTTTTTCCTGGATTGAAGCAATTTGTCAGTTCTCTAAGTTCAGGAAAGAAAGGAGCTTGTAGCCTAGATTTACTTACAAGTATCCCTAACTAGTAAGGAAACAAAAATCCATTAGGCAGGTATGTCTGATCTGGAAAGTTATTTTCAAACGGTTCTGTAAATCTTGTGGGTACTCTGAGAATGAAATTGGAAGTGTCATCTCTAAACGTGATGTGCATGACCTTAAAAGATCAAGTGAATGTATAGAAGACTTCAGATGCTTTGAAGCAAGTATTCTTTATTTACAGAAGATTTGCTTTCTCAGGGCTTATTTTGCTTTTGTCAAACCATTATCTGCATAAATATTTTTTGGTAGCTTGAAAGGACATGCAAATATTGAAGCCATGTGCACAACAGCTTATAAAACAAAGCTTTTTGTTGGTGTGTTTCTTACCTGTGTTTGTTTTGTTGCTGTGTTTTTGCAGGTCTATGAATCTCCCAGTGCTTGTGGGGGACCTAAAACTTGTGATCAATGAACCAAGCAGGTTGCCCCTGTTTGATGCCATCCGCCCACTCATCCCATTAAAACACCAGGTGGAATATGATCAGCTTACACCCAAACGATCACGGTAAGAGAATGCAGAACAGCAACAAAAAATGCAGCTAACTTAAATACAAGCAGGAAATACTGAGTTTTGAGGGAAATTCAGAGTAAAATATTATTCATCTGCGTACAGTTGGGCATAGTTATTTTACTTTTGTTGTATTTGCTAGAAGTACAGCTACATGAGCTGTACTTAAATTGTTTGCCAATTAGTTTAATCTAGTAAAAGCAGGGTAAAGGAGTCAAAACCAATCTTTTCTCATTTTCCCTGCATCCATCCAAACTTCAGTGAACTTGCTTTTTTTAGTGCCTATATTATATAAGAGAAAAGTACCGTCTAACTTTCATATGAAACATTACTGAGACAAGGTGTTATGCAGCTGAACACTCAAGTGTTTTCCAATTTTGCAGAAAGCTGAAAGAGGTGAGATTGGATCGTTTGAATCCTGAAGGGCTTGGATTAAGTGTAAGAGGTGGAGTGGAATTCAACTGTGGCCTCTTCATCTCCCAGTTAGTTAAAGGAGGACAGGCAGACAATGCTGGACTTCAGGTAAAAAAATTCTCTTCATGTTAGGTGCTAAGGGTTGTTCTTTAATATTTAGAAATTGCTTTTGCTAAGATGCTCTTTGTCTCTTCTAATAGAATTCCCTAAGATATGTAAGGCAATGCCATGGTAAATAACACTGTACCAGTGGTGAATCAAGTCACTAAAAATGTTCATTTTGCTGGTTTTAATGATGTGTAAAGCTTTTTGTTTCTTGTTTGGGATATGATAATTTTTGAAGGTTAAATATTTTTCTGGAATGTTTATACTTCACAAGTAGCAACAGTTACATGTAAGCAGATGGAAAGAAAGATCTCTAGACTGTGGAAGAGTGGTTTAAGTTGCCAAGTTCTGATTAAATGTAGATCAGAGCATATAGGTACTAAAAGTGTTAATTCCATCTTGCACAGATACAATTTGTGTAACGAAACATTTACTTAAACTTCATGTATAAATTGTGGGGGTTTCGGTTTATGTAATAAAAGAAAGAACATATTTTTGACTATTCCCAGTGTCCTCTGTACTGCATAGAATTGCACTTTCTGTGATTGAATTTTGGATACATGCACTTGCCAATAAGGTTGGCAAAAATAATTATGTGTAGAAACACTGAAATAGTTATGCAATTTGCATGAATGAAGTTTTGGGTGTTTGGTTTCTTTTTGAATGTGGCATTGCTTAGTGAAAAGAGAAGCGAGAAATTGCTGTGCCAAATGTCTGCATCTTTCACTCAGACTTTGAATCTGATAAGGTGTATTAAAGGTCTGAGTTTCTGACTGGAAACGCTAATATGCCTGGCTACTTTTAATTTGTCAAGTCTGAATATTTTCTGAAAGTATTGGTGGCTAAGGATTATGTTGAACACCTGTCCAAAATATATTAGACTAGCATGATTCATTACAGTGTTTAATTAAGCTAGCATGTTTTGTAGATATACTTCAGTATTACCTCACTAATCTCTTAGATTAAAAAATAAAAATAAATACCTGTCAACAAGGCAGTTGAAGTTAAGTTTCCATGTTTGTGTCACTCATGCTGAAAGCTTTCTCAAATTTGAACTGTCCCTCTTTCTGTTTGTATGCATTCATACCTATCTATCCCATTCAGAATCACCTTTAAATTAGCTCCATCTCTGTCAGCCTGCTCTGTGCAGGTGCATGACTGGCATGCATGACAGGTGCTTCCAGGGGGAAGCTTTAGAAACTCCTTAGAACAAAACCATGAGTTCTGTACATAGCTAGAACTGAGAGGGTGTTACAGCTCACCACACACCTTGTGCTCTGTGTTGTCAGCCTAATTTAAGCCTGGGATTTGCCAATGGACAACTGCAGAAAAGGACGTTGATGCGCCCTCTCAGAGTTTGCACTACAGAAGTTCATGTGCCTCATCCTCTACATTACACAGCAAGAATGGGAAGTGTACAAGGGAGTTGTTCCTGGGGTGTGGTTAGCTCAGTAGGAGAGATTCCATCTGCTTTCTTCCTCAACTGCTAGAAACTTGAGAAAAAGATCAAGACCAGTCACTTACATGGTTTTGTAAATATCTTCTGAAAAATACTGGAAGGCATTAATCATGCCGGTCAATAAAGGACTTAATAGCCACTGCCCTAAATTGCCATTCTAATGCATTTGTGTTAATGCTGTGCTGCAGCTCTGCTTCTCTGCTGTTTCAGGCTGACATTTTGACACGATCACTGGATAAGGAGTGGTGTTCAGCTGTTGTGCTCCTAATTAGGATGTCAGTTTTCCTGCTTTCTCTGTACACAAAAAGGCCCCATGGCTTTCTGTGACCGAGGTCATCGTAGGACATGTTGGTGTCAGTGGGGGGGATTTTAAAGGAACTT
>VXBB01013657.1:912486-956521 GCA_013399915.1 Illadopsis cleaveri | reverse complement strand
CAGGTGCATGACTGGCATGCATGACAGGTGCTTCCAGGGGGAAGCTTTAGAAACTCCTTAGAACAAAACCATGAGTTCTGTACATAGCTAGAACTGAGAGGGTGTTACAGCTCACCACACACCTTGTGCTCTGTGTTGTCAGCCTAATTTAAGCCTGGGATTTGCCAATGGACAACTGCAGAAAAGGACATTGATGCGCCCGCTCAGAGTTTGCACTGCAGAAATTCTTGTGCCTCATCCTCTACATTACACAGCAAGAATGGGAAGTGTACAAGGGAGTTGTTCCTGGGGTGTGGTTAGCTCAGTAGGAGAGATTCCATCTGCTTTCTTCCTCAACTGCTAGAAACTTGAGAAAAAGATCAAGACCAGTCACTTACATGGTTTTGTAAATATCTTCTGAAAAATACTGGAAGGCATTAATCATGCCGGTCAATAAAGGACTTAATAGCCACTGCCCTAAATTGCCATTCTAATGCATTTGTGTTAATGCTGTGCTGCAGCTCTGCTTCTCTGCTGTTTCAGACTGACATTTTGACACGATCACTGGATAAGGAGTGGTGTTCAGCTGTTGTGCTCCTAATTAGGATGTCAGTTTTCCTGCTTTCTCTGTACACAAAAAGGCCCCATGGCTTTCTGTGACCGAGGTCATCGTAGGACATGTTGGTGTCAGTGGGGGGGATTTTAAAGGAACTTTGGGCTGGAGTGTACAAACTATTGCAACTCAGAACATAGTTAGGGTTTAGCAGACAAAGTAAGGACAATAAGGGAGAAGAATGCTTGAGACTGACTCTGAATTTGCTAGGGTTATATTATGTGAATGTGTATGGGGGCATATACCATACTTAATTTGCAGCTCCTGTAACTGCCTGGCGTCTGTTTTTTGATATGTGGTGTTAAAGCTCACCCTAAAGTGCCTGAATAATAGGTGGCACTTGGCACTTTCTGAACCTCACTGAATAACAAGACCTGACAGGCAGCCCATTGTTCTAAATTGCTGTCTCACAGTAAAGCCAACTGCTTCTGAAATTTCACCCACCTGCTTTATTTAACAAAATCTCTACACATTTTCAATCCCAAAAATGTGGTCTGAGAAAGGTATAATGATTTTCTATTATACCATCAGTTTTACATCCTGCTGCTTTTAAAATTTCCAGTTCAAATTGCATGATTTCTCCTTGAAGTACTTTCCAAGTTACATTAAAATGATCAAATAATAATGAAGGTTCTCTGTGGCCCTTGTAGTTTTGACCCTTTTTTGTCTACAGTATCTCTAAAAGGCACAAGTGTTTTGTCCTTCCATTAAGAAATTGACTTAGTCTTCCTCCCCCCCACACTGGTTTTTGATACTTGTGTGTGAGGATTCTGCTGAATACAAAGAGATTGGTGTGAATGATGAAAGTGGAAGCAGTATACTAAATGGGAAATTTGAAACAGTTGATGTTATTATATGAAGCCCTTCAATTTCCTAGAAGCACTAAATATTATATTTCTCATGTTAAAAGTTAGAAATAATAGGCATTTTACTTCAGAAAAGTTAGGTTTGCGTCTTTTTTCTAAAAAGTCTGTCATCTCTCTGTTTGATAGGGAAAGGGGAAACTGTGATATAATACCAAAATAATTGTTACTGTTCTACTCTGCTCAGTCCCACAGACTTTTATCTCTACAGCTCTGATTCATTAGCTTGGTGTACAGTGATACCTGTACAAAAGTAACAAAATACATGAAAAAGCTGTGAATTACTCCAATATTAGATACCATTCTTCTGGAAAAGCTGTTCAAGTATCCTAAAGAGATGCAGTTTGCTGTATGCCTATACATCTCTTGTAGTTCAGCCTAGATTGTGTTATTTGTAAAGCAGCCTCTGTCATTGTCTGTCAGCAATACAAATGTCCTTAGGTTGAATGAAGAGTGTTGAGTTTCAGAAATAAGATGACAGTCTAGTAAAGGAGAGTGTTAAAAAGATCTGTTGTATGGGAAAAGCTCATTCCCATACTGGAGGGAAAAATAAAATATGCTCTTGTGTGCATTTATAATTCTGCAAGTACCTCTTGGGGAGATGAGAACAGGTTTGACTCAGTAAGTGCTGAGCTCCTCAGAACATGAGTTCTGCTGATACAGAAGCCCCATGATGGCATTGTCATTTGCAGCCCTAAAACTGGGGGGTTTGTGTGTTAAGGCATTGCAGACAGTAACAGTGTGATGGGTTACCCTTTAAAGAGTCAGGTTTGTGCAAACCCAGGCTCCGTGGTCTGTTACAGTCTGCGTGATGTGGAAGATGTGAGTAAAGGAGGGATTCTGAACTAAAATAAAATCAAACAAAAAGCCCTCCCACCCCTCCCCCTTCACCACATATGTAAAATCAACAGAAAATGGATGGGGTGGATGGATGTGGTTTTGAATCTTTGGAACACGTTGATTAAGTAAATGACAGCAAGAGCTATCGGGGTGTAGCTATGAACTGCAGACCTCATGTGCTCTTCTTGTCTGAATCTGTATATTTACCACAGTTTGTATATTCGACAGCCTTCACTACTGACCTATTTCTGCTCTTACTAAAGATTATTTGAAAAACCTGACTGTCAAGCTCTTAGGAGTGCAGACCATTGCCCTGGGTGAAATTTTTTTGGATGCCCAGCAGAGGGAGTGGATGTCCCACTGGTCAGGGACTGGGGACCGCAGTTCGGTCTCTGAGTGTGTTCTGTTCTGCAGGACAGTCTTCTTTGCTTTTGTAGCCTTCTAATGCTGTGCTGGGTCAGACAAAAATCCTCAGCTTCAGTGGAAAGTGTGACACATAAGCAATGATGGTAGAGTGGACATGTTAATGTTCATGTTTTGTAGTATTGCAGAGCATGAGGCACTTCGCAGAAGAATTAGGAAAGCTTGTGAAAGAAATAAAGAAGTTACACTAGTGGGTTTTTCTTTGTGCCTTTTTTTTTCTTCAATTGGACAGGTGACAGTAGGAAGATTCAATAGTTATTAGTACAATATGAAAAAAGGCAGAAAGTGACAGCATGCCTAATGTCCTGCCACCCAATGTCCTGTCTCTGTGTGGTACAGTCTCTAAAACACAGACTATATTAAGGAGTTTCTACTTCAGTTCCACTCACTTCTCTCATATAAAATGAAGGCACAGAGCTTCTCAAGAAATTAATTGTAGATTAGTTTTTTTTAACAAGCTTGATAATGCATTCCACCCACATTTTGTTGAATAAAAATACAGTTGCTTTAGCTTTGCTGAAACTTGAAATCAGCCTAATGCAGATACCAACATGGAAAACTTAAGCCTAAAATGAAATTTGGAAACTTGACACCTGAGTCTTGAAATGGAACATTTTAGGCAGTCATTAGCTAGGAATAATGCTGCCATGAAACCAGACACATTTGTGAGGATGCACCCAAAGTTTCATTGACTAAGAACAAAGTTCCATGCTATTGATGTTAATGAGAAAAGTCTCATCAAATATATTTTACATGACAAATATTCACAGTAGTTCAGAGGAAATGCTACTGGAGAGGAGTAAACCCAAAGTATTTGGCTTTGTCCATGTGGAAATCAGAGGTATAAGATGATACTGTTGATGGTTTGTCAAGGTCATTTCCTGGAAATCATTTGTATATTTTACTGTGCAGTGGATTGATCTGCATTAATAATGGAAGAAATCATGCACTAGTTTTCATACAGCCACATCATGTGGTTCACACCCAGTAGAAGTCTTTGCTTATGGTGCTCTACCCAGGACCTGGCATTTTTCAGTGTAGTCTTGAGCAGATAATGAGGCACTACCTTAAATGAAGTAGGCAATATCTTCATCACTGATTCCTTCTCAGCCTACCTGGATAAGAGGATCATTGGGCAGAGTTCATAAAAACTTGGAAAATTCTCTCTAGTCATCATAGCATATCAAATTTGGATTTATATTGGAGGAAGAGAAATTTTTTGATTGTACTTTCATAAATAAAATTTGAAATTTTATATAAGTGGCTGAAAGCACCCTGTCTATTCTACACTATTAAATTGAACACTGCCAGGGAATGTCCTTGGGGTGCTGCCTTTGGATTGCCAATAAATGTTAGCGGGCTCCCCAAACAAAGACAAAGGTAAAATCTCTTAAAATAATGCATTTTCTCAATCCAGAATCAGGCAAGGTACTAAGTTTGCTATTGACCAAATATATTAAGGAAGGTAGCTCAGAAAACGTATGGTAAAAGCAAACTGTAACTTCTAAGCATAAAATAAGAAAATAACTCCAAAATTATTTGAGCTAAGACACAGAGTCTTGTTTTTAAGGTAATCTGTGGAGTACAAATCTGATGTATAGTAAGCAGTATTTATAAAATTATTATTTGGCCATTAATTTGCTCTTTTGATGTTTGGTGTTAATTCAAAACAAATATAGGTGAGTCTGATCTGGACATTACCTGAAATTCAGAACATATTCATGAATCAACATTATCTAACCTTTGCATCAAAATGATTGCCAGATTGTATCCAATCTTAAAAACTCATTAACTCACAGTTACTCTTTTCTTGTCCCTTCCATTTTTGAGGTCGGAGATGAGATAGTGCGCATCAATGGATATTCCATTTCGTCGTGCACACACGAAGAAGTCATAAACCTCATTCGTACAAAGAAAGTCGTGTCCATAAAAGTTAGACGTAAGTAACACACAAAAAAAATCANGACAAGAGCCTGACCAAAGCTGCATCCAGGGTCCACCACAAATAGTCATACAAAGCAGCTGACCGGTCACGAGATTTTGCATTTTTATAAGTTTTGGTTCATTTGCATATTGGGGTTTAATTGTCCAATTGCAGTTTCAGGTTGTGAGGTCTCATCCTTCTTGTTCCTCCCTTCAGTCCATTATTGTTTATGCTTTTGGGCCTGAAAGTTGTTCTTGGTCTTCAGCAGGAAGAAGATTTGTTTTGTCTCCCTGCTCTGTGGAGAGAGCTCACTAGCGCTTAATATGAGGCTCAGAACTACAGCCCTAGGCAACACAGAATCTGTAAATATGAAAGCTAAAGCTTAAGGCATCACTGTCGCCAAAGATTGCTATTAATAAATTGCTCGTGGTCTGTAGAAACTTAACAAAGTATTTTTCCTTTTCAGATGTTGGCATGATACCTGTCAAAAGGTAATGGCTTTTCATTTGAAAACAGATTATTCATTTTCATACAGCCTCTTCTATCCAAAGAATCTGTGTTTAATTATGAAAATGTGTGAATGTTGATTAAAATGTCACTTCCTTTTTAATGAACAGGCAGATGTTTTCTTGATGAATCTGATTTTATACCAGTTGCCTACTTAAATGAACCAATTTCTATTTCCTCATTTGTCACAGGCATCTCCTGGAAATTTAATTATCAATGCCCCTAGCGTAACAGAGAACTCCACTGCTTCTTTGTGTATGTAGCATTTGATGATGGCTTCAGAGTTTAGAAAAACTTAAAATTGTTTTGGTTTTCCAATTTTTGTTGAAAAGCTGAATCTTTAAGTGGAACGTTTGAGAAATGTTAATGACAGGGGGTGTTGCTCTGCATAGACATCTGTGTAAGATGTTCAAGTGGTTATGGTTTGTTCTGCAGTCTTCTTTTGAATTTCCTGAAGTCGTTTCACCTGGGAGGGCTTTATCAATTTTATATTCAACCTTTATTAGCCCAAATAATTGTACGCTTGTATGATGTTCTATTTAAGTTGCTGGAAAATAAACCAGATGTGAATGGTATCCAAAGAAAGTTGTGGATGCCAAACAGAAGGCTCCATTCCAAAGTAGCTTGTGGAATACATTGATATTTATTTTGTCCCATTATTTAAAATTATTTTTTTCCTTTCAGTTCACCAGATGAACCCCTTAAATGGCAATATGTGGATCAGTTTGTGTCAGAGTCTGGGGTAAGAGAGCAATATTTTGTTAAATGTCTTCTGGGGAATCTGTAATGGTTCTGAAACACTTTCTTCTCTGACCTTATCAGAGAAGCTATTGTATGCATTACTATAATGCAATATCTTGTTGAAAGTATTCTGTGAGGAATATCTTCTGTGATATGAAATGATTCTAGAGCTATTAGGTAAGGAAAGGGCAGGACACAAATGAAATTGCTTTTACTCATTAATTGCTTCTTCATTTTGCTTGAGCTTATTAACTTCCCAGGCTGTAGTTCTATTGCATAAATCTTTTTCAGATTATTTGGCCTATTTTAGGCATATTAGTGGAGGAATTATGACTTTGAATACGAGTGACTTCTAAGGGTTGCAGAACTGAAAAGAAACACCACAATTACTGTTCTTTTGCTTTCAGGAAGAAAGACTTAGTTAAATACTGAGCTTTATCATGTATTTCTCCATCCCTTTTGTCAGGGAACATCTAAACGATTATTTTTCCATATCACTTTCCTCTAATTTTCCTTCACCCTTTTCTGAAGACAAAGTTTGACTATTTAAGTAATCTTCTCCAAGTAGATAAGTTCAGTCTTTCACCTCAGCCATGCAGCTCCACTGAAATGACTCTACTTCACATCCATTTCCAGCAGGATAGGACCTTAGAGCCTTGAATAGGACCTTGAATCTTATCTTGATGCTGGCTGGGATTCATCCTGGCTACATGAAATTTTATAGTAGTCTTGATACGAATTCAAAACAGAATTAACATCTGCAGTATTGTTTAATCCCTCTACAGGAAGGAAAGGGCAGTGTTGCTGGACTTGCTTCATCTGGAGGGAGAGACAATAAAGAGAAGAAAGTCTTCATTAGCTTGATTGGTACAAAAGGCATGGGATGCAGGTGGGTACACAATTTTTATTTCATGTCGCTGGAATTTAGATGAGGCACTCAAGAAAGACAGATATTTTCATACTTCTTTGGTATGATGTCAGGAAAATAAAGATCCATGCTGGATCAGGAGGGCAAATTGCAACAGCAGGATATCTGTGGCACATATTGCATGTTTTTAGGCAAAGCATAACTTTGTTATGCTGTGTTAAAAGTTTTCTCATAAAGAAAAAAAACTTTAAAATTTAAAAATAAGAGCAGACTGAAGTGCCTTAGTACAACTTGTCATGGAATTGGATCTTTTAAATGCTTTTACATTTTTAAATACTTAGAAGTGCTGCTCAGTGACATAGCAAATTCCAGCACTATCCACTGTCAGGTTCATTCCCTGCCTTCTCTGACCCTTTTCAGAACTAAAACACCATCACAAAGCTATATCTAGTTTCTAAAACTAATGGTGAGTTTGCAAGATATTTTAGAAATATGATTCTGGGATTCTTGGACTCTTGTCTTTGCTATACTTATGGAGGTTTTGGAGTAGAATGGATATTGTAGGATTTCTTATATAATTAGAAATACATAGTTGAAATTATCAGGATTTTTCTGTCCTGTAATTTGGAGGTTGTAAAGTTTTTTAAAAAATTATTCACAAACTGGAGGGGGTGGCTCATCATCACTTGTTGGATATATAACCTACAAAAGTAGTTTGTGTTTGGGCCCAGCTTAGGTGGCAGCTTAATGTTCCTGAGCTAGATGTTTGCCTCTGGTTGAAACATCCTTCTTGCTTCTAATAAATAATCTGAACAAAATAACATTGTTTTATACATAGAGTATGTTGCAGTTCAGTGTATAATTAGTGATTCTTCATTGTGTTACTTGCTTGCTTTCAAATATCATTAGTGACCCAATCCTTTAGACAGTGTAGGTCAGCATGCACAGAAGTTTCAGCATGTAAGACAAAATATAGAAGCTTGAATATTTTTCTTTTAGCTTTTTCTTTAAAACCAGTTTTGTGGTATAAAGAATAAAACAATAGGATGATAAACCTATTGCACATTGACTGTGTACTGGTAAGTTTTGGTGTTTGTTTCAGTGTTGGCTAATACCATAATCATTCTTTAAGCAAAAATAAATTATGAGGGAACAACTAAAACTACTCACTATATTACACTGTATTTTTCCATAAATATGATTCTATAAACTATATCCAATTAATAGTTGGGATTTTTTACATTTCTAGTATTTCCAGTGGTCCAACACAAAAACCAGGCATTTTTATCAGCAATGTTAAGCCAGGCTCTCTTTCAGCAGAGGTGGGCTTAGAGGTAAGTTTGCCACCTTCCAAGGTAGGTACCACAAGGAATTCTTGTTTTGTATTCACAGCTTCAAGGATTCATGGGTTTTTTCCCCCATGGAAAAGAAATATGTGGTGATTACATTTTAAACAAAGCTAATTTTCTAAAATTTTAAGAACATGAGTGACCTGGATCAGACCAATACTCCTTCAAGCTCAGGATTTGATTGCTAGCAGTGGCAATAGGAGATCCTAGTGTAGGAGGATGTGCAAGCCTGACCAATTTCCAGTCTGTTTCCCTTGTGCTCTGCCAGTACCCATGATTGTAGTATTGATTGTGTTGAAGAGCACATCTCTTTTTGTTTTCATTTAATATATATACTAACTTAGCATCTGTACTAAAATTTGCATTAATTTCTTTAGGTTGGTGATCAGATTGTTGAGGTGAATGGAGTGGACTTTTCTAATGTGGATCATAAAGAGGTAAAATCAAGTCTTCTTAATTCCCTGGATTTTTAGTTGTCATCTTGTTAAACATCTGTCCTGTTTTCCTGTCCACAAAAAGTATGTTTCGATAGTGGGCTTCTGACTCAAGGGATTGTGTATTGGACATGAGAATTCAGAGACTTGCATACCTACCACTCTGTTTAATTCTGGAAATTCCAGCCATGGCAACTGGCATTATACTGGCCTTTTCTCACTTCATTCACACTGATTTTTGTTTTGTTTTAATTTGCAGGCTGTCAGAGTGCTCAAGAGTAGCCGTACTTTGACTATCTCTGTGGTGGCAGGCGCTGTAAGTAGTATATTTATAAAAGCAGAACATTTGTAAGCAGAAAATTGCTATGTGGGTAAATAAATGGTAAAAATGGGTATAAACAAAAGCTGTGTTTCTTTGTAAGATTTATACCTCTGTCAAACCAGGACAGTTTTGAGTGGCACGTGCATACCACACAAAGTATTCTCAAATAAAACATGATTGCAGGCCAATGCAAAACCATTCCATTGACAAGGAATGGAAATTAACTTTATTGTAATGGTCTCTCATGTTTGAGAGCTTCTGTTCTAATAAATAATCTGCTTCTGCTGAAACATGAAAGGTGAATTGGAGACAAATAATTTTTAATCCTGATGCCTTAGTCTCATACCAAATGAGTTCCTTTTGTAACTGTTTATCTGATCTCATTAGTGTATTGACACACTGAAAATTGCTCAATTTTTCATTTCCACTGTTCTGTGCAACAGAACTATAAGCCTTTGGCGGCTAATCTAAAGCCAGCTGAAATTAATTAATCTTCCCTCTGGCTTCAGTGTGACTCAATAAATATTTTAAGGTTTTTACTGTTTTAATCCTTCTTATAGAAAGTGTGTAGTTGTATAGAAGAGGATAATCAAGTTCCATAGACTAATCAAAGACAGTGTTTTCTAATTGCCTTGCAACCGAATTAAATGGGGGAAAAAAAGATTTAATAAGTCACTTCAGCTACTTCCTAAGGGTTCATGTACACTGTGTGGCTGCATTAAGGAATTAATAGTTTATTTGATCTATTCTTACAGTAACAGAAGATGAAGTTGTCCAAAGGCACTGTAGACATTGTTTAAAGAAATACTCTGAGTTAGTTGATTAAGCTCCAGGAATCCAACATCTTAAGGACTTAGTTTCAAGTCCCAGTTATGTTAACAACTTTAAAAATACGCGATCTACCTCAGCGTGCATCACTGTGGTGGTATCCTTAAATTGGCGAATTGTTGCTATGGAATTCTTCTGTTCCTCACTCCTTCACTTTGCATGTCTCTTTTCAATAGACATCTTTGGAGAACAGATAGCATAAGGAAACGGTTTCCCTACTGTGGTTCAAAGGTGTTTCTCAATCCCTGGTTTTATTTAAGACGTCTACTTTTGCCCTTCAGGGACAGGAAAAATCCTACCTTCCTAATTAGCATGGGATTTTAATTTCAGAAATGAAAATTAGATTAATGTTATCAAAGTGTTCTACCTATAGCAGTATGGAAATATCTTTCTGGAATAGAAAATAGCACTGGTGTAATTGTAAAGCAAATGAAACAGGAACCAAACCAACTGAAGTATATAAAATCTACAGTGTTTTGGGGATGTACATTCCCTGTATTTGGGTTCCTGAATGATGACACATTTCTGCAGCAGCCAGGCACAAGAACATTAAAACTCAGTAACTGTGTAGTTGTCTTCACATTGGGAATCATTCAGTGTTCCGTTGTCTGGCATTTCATTGCTCAGTGAGATTCTAAGAAGGTATAATTTGAAGTTTTTTCTGGGTGACAAACTCGGCATGTATTTGGCGTGACCCCTGTGGTGTTGCTGACTTCAGTAGTGCCAAACCTCTTCTGAGGTGTTTAGCACATAATAACTTAGAGGCTGAAACTAGAATAGCTCCTTGGAGTAAGCAGTCAGATCTTTGAGGATCATTCAGAGTGTGTTCCTCAGGAACCGCAGTGTGAGGAAATCGCAGATATGCTACTATGTAATTGAGTTTGAATTATTTCCTAGACGAAGTGCAGTCATGAGATATTTCAACAACTGATTGGGGTGGTGGTTTTGATTGCAGGGAAAGGAGCTGTTCATGACTGAAGAGGAAAGGCAAAGAGAAGCACGTCTCCGTGAGCAGGAACGCCAGGAGTTGATGCATCAGAAGCGGCTTGCCCTGGAGACGAACAAAATCATCAAAGAGCAGCAAGAGAAAGAGAGATTGTGAGAATTCTCTATAGGGCAGTCTGAAAAATTTAGCTTGGTTTTGGAGAGGGCATGGAAGAGAGAGCGCCTAATTATTTCTGTGATGCCTCTCACAGAAATGAGAAGGTTCTCAACTTACACTAACTTCGTTTTGCTTTTGCACAGTCTCTGTTCATAAAATGTTTGTCCTGTGATGCTCTTGGTGTTCTGGGCTTTCAAAGCTGATATCATTCAAAGCCATCTTGAGTAGAAGGGTCCCTCTGCTCCCTGACTGTCATACCCCAGTGATTCAGTGTGATGATATTCATTAGTTTTCTGATGCTATTCACTCATTCTTTATTTTTAGCAAGACAGTTAGAAATTTTATACTCATACAAAAAGACACTCTAGTCTTGCCTCAGAAGGAGGTAGTGACTAAAAGAATTAAGTAGATGATATGCTCTTATTATCCAGATGGTCAGGAATGTCCTCAGGGTTCCTAGGAAACATACTGAATCTTTGGTATCTTAAAGATGACTTTTGAAACTGAGCATTTCCCCTCAATAGAAATGTATTTACTGTCTGTATCTTTTACTAACTGTATGCTGACACACTTTGTTCAGGTTCTTACTCAGAAAATACTATTTTTATCATGTTGTCCTAATTCCTGTTGTTATAGAAGAAAGCTGGAGATTTCCCAGAAGGCTGCAGAGGAAGAAGAGAGATATCGCAGAGAAATAGAGCAGTGAGTAAATACCTTGCACAGGCAATATGCCACCTGGAAAAGGTTCCTTGTGTATTAGATCTGGCTGAAAACATTCTGCATGTTGCTTTCAAATAAAACTGCGTAGTATTTCCATTTAGCTAAATGTAGGATCCAGTACTGATGAATAACTACACCACAGTTAGAGAATAGGAAACTGATCTGAAAATCAGTGCCTGTAAACATCAGGCTTATGGCAATAATAAATTCAATGTGAAATTGAAGTTGAGCACTTACTTTGAAAGTATTATTAATATATAGAGAAACTTAAGATTAAGGAAGTTCTGTGTCCCAGAACTTGTTTACTTCTGTTGTCACTGAAACACTACATTTAGTTCTGGGAGAAAAAAACCAGTATTGCTGAGAAACAGATCAGTACTGTATTTTTCATTTAAACATTCTTTTACATTTGGAAGTTTGAAATTAACTGGTTGTTATCACAGTAATTAAATTTCCTTCTAAATTGCATAAAACTGCAAGTTGCAGAAAAACATCTGTTTTTATTCAGTCTTTTAGGGCTAAGATTGGCCCTCAAGTCTTTGGCTTTGCCCCTTTGACGTATTAAGGGGTTTTTAATTCATTTAATTAATTTAAGTCCCTTTTCATGTATCTGCATTAGCTGAAATTTTCTGATAGAAAAAGAGCAGGGATTTCTGAATTTGTAAGGTGCAAAAAGAAATATATTCCCCAGCTGTCACAAAGGAGAATCTTCTGGCAGTCCTGCTGTGGGCTCTGTAGCAGCACATGGATGAATTCTTGTGCATTTCCCTTTTCTGATCCCAGGGAATTGATAACATCCTGTTCTTTATTGTGGCCTACTATAGAAATTCCTGCAATAGCCAAAAGCTGCTCTGAAAGCAGGCCATCACAGGTGAAGGATGATTCTGTTCTCCAGATCTAGATTGCCTGTCTGTTATAATGGATGTTGGATGTCTGCCGTGTTGTTCTGCACTAAGAGCATCTTTACTCACCCAGGGAGAGCTCTCATGCCCTGGGGGCTGCTCAGTGTAAGATCTAGCACAACTTTTTACTTCCTTGTATAATTTCTAAGTGTTGCTCCGGCACTTTTAAGCTTTTCCATATCACAATCCAAACTGTTAAGTCGGTGTCAATCTCCTGGGTGAGGAAGAGGGAAAATGGTAGTAGAGGAACCTAGATGAAATCTAAAGCTGTAATGTAATGAGCATTTGTGGCAGGCTAAAATACAGTATTTTTCTGTATTAATTGTTTGTGAGGATCATGCCTTGCCTTCTTTTAAGAATTCTTTCTGCAGGAATTCCTTGTATAAACTCACTGTGCCCTTTTTTGGTATGTTACATTTGAGAAAAATTTGAATGTGCCCAAATGGCAGAGGTCTCTAACTCTGTGTACTGCAAGTTACATTGTAACACCAACTTTTTAAATCTAAAATTAATTGAAAAAACATTCTGTCCATTGTTTCCTGACAATGCCTCTAAATTTAAATAGTGAGCTCAGCTACAGATTTAAGAGTGTTTTGACTCCGTGTGAATATTTTTTCAATTTGCTTTAGCTAATTTAGAGATGCAAAAGATAATCCAAATATAAATAGCATCAAATTTATTTGTTGGTAAACTTTGGCACCACGTTATCAGTTCAAGGCAAGCTATAGTCAAGGATTGATCTTGAATCATTTAAGGCAACATATATGGAGCTACATGTTGTTAGGTTATTCAGCACTTCTGCTGTGACATACATGGTATTTGCTGAATTTTTGTTTGAAACGTCTTTTTTCTCTGATCATGGTGCCATGCTAGGTAATTTACTTGTTTTGCATGCTCTTTTCCTGAAGTGTGACACTCTCTGCATCACCCTCATCCTCTATCTGTACCCATCTATTCCCCTCTCCTCTCTTTTTTTTTTCCCTTTTTTCCCTAGAATATGGAATTTAATATGGTTTCCATTTCAACAGTATTCATTTCTTTTTGGAAAGAGTCACTTTTTATGGCAACCTCAAACAGTGTGTTTAGGAAGCAATCATCAAAATATATTTAAAGATACAGAGAGGAGACATTTTTTTTAGGTATAATTTTCCATTGACATCTGATTTAGGTGTAAGGTAGATGTTCTGTCACTCAGTGTTTCAGTTAAAACTGACAGTTTTTCTAGTAAGTAATTCCAGTCCTAAAAATGAAAAATTTCTAAGTAAGAGATGTTTTTTTACTTCATTTAAGGTGATAGTCAATACTGTAGTGTGTCACTCATGGCTTAGTATCTGTGCAGGTGTTTATATAACAGGCCTTATAAGTCTAATTATTAAATAAGAATATCTAACACTGTACTTTGCAAATTATCTTAGTAACTTAGTAAATGACACAGGTTGATGAAAGGAATTAAGTTGTGAGGAAGAATCAGTTTATTACGCTTTGTATTCAAGGGAAAAAACAAATATGCTGAAAAATTATAATGGTAATGAATATATACTGATGTTGTTGGTTTTGTACTCAGAATGTCTAACTGCATTTGTTTCCTCTAGGATAACAGCAGAGGAAGAGAAATTTAAAAAGGAGTGGGAAGAAGACTGGGGTCCTAAAGAACCACCCAAGTCTCTAAAAACTGTAACTGCAGAAGTGCACTCTGCCCCTCGTTCCAAACACAAAAGTAAGTAATTGATGTCAACTTGCCTCCTTCTCTTTGTCTCAGACGCATCACTGAGCTGTATGGAATATACCACCAGTTTGTCTCCAAGTTTAGCTAGTATGAATTGGTTATTTTCAGAAGGCTGGAAGCATATGATAGATCAATTAAATAACTCTTATTTAACAGGTACCTATCTTGCAAAATCTACATCCATTCAAATAGCCACATTTTTTAACAATCAGCAGCAGGAAAAATAAAAATAATAAGGCTTACTAAGAAATGGTTTGAGGCATCAACCTCTGTAGCTTGGGGGTTTGGTGCATTGTTTTGCATGTTGTTTCTGCTCAGTGTTTACCTGTCAACCTTTTCACAGTTTGGGCTGGAAGGGATCTTAAAGATCAGCTTGTTCCAACCCCCTGCTCTGGGTGGGGACAACTTCCACTAGACCAGGTTGCTCAGAGCCCCATCCAAAACTGGCCTTGAACACGGCCAGGGATGGGGCATCCACCACCTTCCCTGGGCAACCTGTGCCAGTGCCTCACAGTAAAGAATTTCTTCCTAATACTTGATCTAAATCTATCCTCTTTTAGTTTAAAGCCCTTCTCCCTTGTCCTGTCACTACATGCTCTTTTAAAAAAGTTCCTTTTTAGTTTTTTGGTAGTGCCTTTTAGGTACTGAAAGGCTGACCTAAGGTCTCCCAACAGCCTTTTCTTCTCCAAGCTGAACAGCTCTAATTCCCTCAGCCGTTCCTCATAGCAGAGGTGCTCCAGTCCTCTGATCATCTTCATGGCTCTCTGCTGGACCCATTCCAACAGGTCCACATCCATCTTACATTGAGAGCCCCAGAGCTGGATGCAGCATTCCAGGAGGGGTCTCATGGAAGCAGAGTAGAGGAACAGAATTCCCTTCATTGCTCTGCTCCCCATCCTGCTCTTGATGCAGCCCAGGATGCTGCTGGCTTTCTGATTTACTTGTCCGTAGGGAATTAAGACAGTCGGAGCTTAGCTGGCAGTTATGAAGCTAAATTGGAAGCTGTAAATTGTATGTGGAGAGTGTACTAAAATTGTATTTTAAAAGAGAAACGTGGAAAGTGCTTGTTGCATAATTTATGGGAGACCTGGGCCAACCCCTAACCTGGTGTTATTTTATTTATTATATTGTTTTGTGACTTTGGGAAAGTCTGCTGATGGTTCCGTTACCAGACAAGCCACCAAACTCCACAGGCTTCCCTTCAGGTCGTAGCAGACTAATTGTCCACATGTAGATTCCAGCAGCTCTTCAGGACTGGAGGAGGTTGGATATTGATTTAAGTAGGGCCATTTTTTTTAACATTTCTGTCAAAAAACATCCCATCATTAACTACGTCTTTTTAATTTCACGGAAACTTCTAGTCACACATTACTGATCTCTTTTTCATTTCATGGGAACCTCCCATTACTGTCACTTCTGTCCCCTCACCCCTTTCCTCCTTTGTTTCTCTAGAAGATTTAGAGGGAGTTGCACATGACCAACTTGAAACAGATGACATGGATGAAGTGAACATGAAGCAGGACAAACAGGTTTGCCACTCAGCCCTGACTTCCTGTCCTGATTCAGATTCTTCCTGTGTCTCACCTCCTCCTGACAGTCAGTCTTGACATTGAACTGACCATTTGGTTTTCCTAAGGCAATATGTGTGGTCCTTTAGTAAATGATGAAAGATTTTGACACTGCTGCTGTCATTGCATGTAAAGATACTTGGATGTGAAATCTAACAACCCTACAGAAACATGGACTATATTGAGTGCTCTGTGTTAGCAGTGTTTCTTATATAAAGTTATGGTAATATATTCTTTTGTATGTTTTTACTTAGCAATATATTTTATAATATTTATGAACGTGGCTTGAAATAGTTTGTCCTGGGAAATGGAGCTTTTCATGTCTCCTCAAAAGCCATGTTCTGCCACAAGCTTGAATGAGTTTGAATATCTGTTTAATTTTCATAAGGCTTGCTAAAACTACTGTAAAGTAGGAGTATGATGATAGAAATCTTAGCAATGCACATTCCTGTGTGGTTCTGTATGAAGATTACTTGTTGCATTTTCTTTGTTTGGTGTAAAATATGTATCATTAAAATAAGGGAAACTTAGGACTAAATGTACTAGAACCATTTATCAAGGATTTAGCTAAGAACTTGTCATGTAATATCAAACCTCTGGTTTTGCGCCTTCAAATAAATTTTAATCAGTTACACATATCAGCATGGATTGGTCTCAGTACGAGCCTGTCCTTGGCTCTTCAAAAAACAACTTTTCCTTTACCTTTTGTAGCTTTTGGATGGTTTTATCGGTATGATGGAAAATTTCCCACAATCCGTAAGGTACAAAGTTTGAAATGTGAATTTGTTTGCTGTTTGCTGTGGAATTCCTCAGTTTTCTTCTTCTCTGTTATTAGTAAACATTCCTTATAGTCAAATGCTCCTTCTCTCCTTCTTTTAACCTGTGCATAAATTAAGATGCTTTTGGGATGCATGTGTCTAGGATTTTGTCCTTTTGAGTCCTTCAGGCTCTGAGTTCTGCCATGTGCAGAGGGAATTGTATAAAAATACTTTGCAGAAGGTGCTCATTACAGGTGGGCAGTGCATGTCTTCATGTTCTTCAGAAGTCCTCAGAATCATGTGTACATAAAAACAATACTGAGACAAAAATTACACGGTTATACCTTTGCAAATCTCCCTGTTAGAGGAGTGCTGAAGGAAAAAGGCTTCTAGGCATGCACATATGAGAAAAAAAAAACAAAAAACTTTTAAGTTGATAGAATACTTATATGTCTGTAGAGATGCTGCTGAAGTATTGCAATTTATGAGAGTTTCAAATAATATTTTATAGTTGCTATTTCTTCCTTCTCTTTATTTCTTGCAATGTATATTAGCCATATTATAGGGGCATTGCTATTGTGTTGTGTGCTTTGGTGATGGGGTTTTTGGTAATTAACTGTGGTAGAAGAGCCATGAAGATTTTGTGCTTGTATGTGGCAAGAACTCAAGGTTTCAGAGGAGGTCAGGATTATTTCAGACAGAGGAAGTATTTGTATCACTGCTTAGGACTATTACTTTGACCTTCTGTGTGCCCAGGACATACCTGTTCCCCTTAAAAGAGATTAGGAGAAGATGGTGCATTCCAATACCTTTTTGTACTGCTAGTGACTATAAGTCATCATGGATCTGTAACCTGTGTGAAAGCCAGGGCAGTTGGGATTTTTATCAGAAAATTATAAATGCATGGTATGGAAACTCTTCACACAAAGTGGGAAGGTAGTATTTTGTGTTGCTGCTGACAACTATAGTTTAGAGAATACCCAGATACATCTTTATATGCTAATGATCTTACATAATTCCTGTCGAACTTTACCACACAGTGTGCACTGCAAGGTTGAAAAGATTTATTTTTAATCATTTGCTTTTGGCAGTGATGAATTTTCATCCTACTCCCTATTGCTAATGATTTTTTTTCTTGTTTTAAAAACAAAATTTCACTCTGTACTAAAAATATTTATAATAGGAAGTAAAGTGAATCCATGGGGAAAATTGTAGGAAAGGATGAATCATCCTGTTGTATCTGAATGCTGTGAATGCAGCTAAGACATTCAGATGTATATTCATGTTCTAGAAGACTTTGGCTTGTGTACTGCTTAGTGTGCCTCTGAATTCAGTAATTCTTCAAATGTTGATACCTAGCAAGTTGACCTGCCTGATATTACATCTGCCAGACAGTATTAAATGTATTTTTGAATTTTTAGAGGATGATATTGGCAATTGTTTTTAAGGTAAAAAGTAATTATCCCTGAATAAAATACACCACAGAATTAGGTTTGTGTTTAAACATTAGTGTGAAAAGCTAGATTTTTTTAGTTAAGCTTTATCTCCAATGTTTTTGGGGTTCATTTTCCCCCTACTCCCCTCCCTACAACACCACCATCATGTAACCATGAAGCAATAGACCACATCTCACTAAACTCAGCAGTACAAAGTTCAGTTAACTGCTTGACTAGGGGAATTGGCTTTTGTAGCTTCCAGGGAAAATGACTGTTTTCCAAGGCTGTGTTACCAATATTAACATGCAAAAGGTGAAAGGAAGACAAATAATGCTATTTAATGTGAAGCAGTTTGTGGTGGATTTGGGAATTCAAAGCATGGAGAGTCAATAGCTGATGATAAGAACAAAATCAAACCTGAAGCACAGCCTTTCTGGCAGGGGCAGTAATTGCAATAAGTGGCCACCTGCTCCTCTGTTTTACTTTTCATAAATAAAAGGATCATGGCCTTTCCCATATGAACTAAGTCCTACCTGTACAAATGTGAAAGGGTAGCAGAAATGTGACATCACTAAAGTAGAAATAACAAGCAGTGTGTGTTTTGAAGACAGTGGGGACAGAGGCTTCCAAAAGACTATGTAGATTTTCCCTTTGTATCCTACATCTAAAATTTTAGAGTCACATTGTGCTGTATTAGTTAACTCATCTGAGTAGATTTTATCCGGTGATGGAGGAGCTACATGGTCCTTCTGATGCAGTGCTCCTTCTTGGAAGCAACTCAGTTTCTGTACTTATCTAAACCTTTACTTTATAATTCCTTATTTCATTTTTGTTAGGGGATGCAATGCTGATTTTAGGGCATATGCATTAAGCCATTGGATGCATGGACTATTCACACCTACTTATACATGAGCATCTGTCACCTGAAAGCAATCAGTCATATATATATAAATGCCAAAACAGAGAGATGGCACATCAAGACCCAACCAAAACTGTTTGAATGTGCAAAGTTTTGTAATGGGCCTGTGTGCCCTAAAGTTGAAGCTTTGCAGAGGAGCAAAAACGTTGAATTCTCTGATTTCATCCAGCTTATGTTAGGGGCTAAAAGCCCTCCAAAAAGTTTGTATTTCATGCAAATTACTGGGTAAATGCACTTTGGATTTTCTTTTAAAAACCATCCCCATACTTGCATAGACTGTAATTAATTTTTCAAGGCAGACACTCATGTACCAAGATTGAAGTTTGTGATGTTTTTAGCTGATGTAAAAATTTTTGTTAAAAAACCTTCCCAGAAAGGGAAAGAACGAAAGAAGTCAAAAAGTGAGAGTTTTTGTGAACAGAAGAAGAATAAAAAGGAAATGGAGTTTGAGCAAAAACTTGCCAAAGAGAAAGAAGGTATGCTGGAGAAAGAAAAACAACTGAAAATAAATCGTCTTGTGCAAGAGGTATGTTGTGATCTATCAAGTGCAAAGCTATATTAAAAGAAAATTCAATGGATTTTTAATGGAATCGTTTTAGCAGGACACTTGTTTAATTATGTCAAAGATAATGAAATTTTAAAAGTTGTTTTACTGCAGAATTCTGTTGCCACATTTGCTTATTTCTAGTCAGCTTTTGCCCAAATGAGGATAGCTCTGCAGTTGTGTCCATGTGTAGTGATTAATTTAATGAAAAACAGCAAAATAAGAAATCCTTCTTGAAAGTATTATTATTATTTTTAAAATTACGTTAGGTGGCATTTTGAAGCCTATTTATATTATGACCATACCTATAACCTTTTCTAATGTACCAATGTTATGGTCAAGGTATCTGAGACAGAACGAGAAGACCTGGAAGAATCAGAAAAGGTGCAGCACTGGGTGGAAAGACTTTGTCAAACACGGTTAGAACAGATTTCCTCTGTGGAGAATGAGTCTCCTGAGGTAAAATTCTAGCTTTTCCATATATTGCATGATCTCTAAATAAGCGAAAGTTGTCTCCTAAAAGCAACAGTTTTTACCAGTGTAAAAGTCTGTCTTTGTCTTTCCCCCACAGTCTTCGTTCTGAGATGATGGCGGGGGGGGGAAGTCAATAATTGATGACTTACAATCTACAGAATTTGCTTTTCCTATATTTTATGAAGATTTAAACATTATTTTATTGAACTGATTGTATTTTGTCCTTTTAAACTACATTATCACCACTAAATTAACGGTTTTATTGTCTCATGAAATATTTGGCTAGGTGGGACATGCTGCCAGTAACAAAAGCTAGATCCAGCTATGCTTATTAGTATCATGTGAATGTAAGAACATCATTGATGATTGAGCTGTTGGAAGCTTCCTTGTATTGCTTGAAATAAAGGAATAGGACAAGAAAATTACAAAAAGGTACAAAACTCACAAGGAATAGGGTTTGGGATTGTGCTTTAATTAGACCCTTTTATTCAGGGGAGCTGCAGATAGTGATTGTTCATTAGAGCCTGATGGTTCTAGACATGGAGCGAAGCTTTCCCACCATCCTGTTGCTCTGGCAGTCTTCCAAGGAAAGCCACTTCCAAGAGGAACACTGCAATCTACTGAGCTCCCGTGGGATCCTCGAGGAACTGCAACCACAAAAAGGACCTTGGGGAGCACTCTCACATGATTTTCCTTCAGGTCAGCGTGGAGCAGCTCTGAAAAAAGCAGCTGATCTTTTGTTCCTCATGGCCCTAGGCTCAGATCCATGTGGTTTTTCAGTGCAGGTCTTTAGTGAAATGATTATGCAGAGTTTTTCTCTCCCTATCCAAACTTGGCAGTTTGTGTTCTGCTAGAACTTTGTCCCACTTTTTGTAAAGTAAGAAGGAACATTACAGATAACAAACACTGTTATACTTTCAGAGCTCTACCTGGATTTCAGAAAAGCACACTGTGTTGTGTTTGCTCCATAAATTTTTCCATTACATTATATGTAATTGCTCTACTACGATTTTTCTACAAACCTACCCAAGCAGTTAAAACATGTAAAACACAAAACCTGAGTGCTCCTTAGGGGTAAATGAAGCTGAAAAATATTCAAGTGCTACAAGTTTGAACTGTTGGGAACAAGAGCATTCAAGATGTCAACCTCTGCCAAAGAAGTAGCTATTTTTCAGCAGCAAGCCGTGAGCATGTTAGATAAGAAGAATGAGAAAAGTGTTACCCACTTGAGGGAAATGTTGCCATATTATAGTAAGATGAATGTGTCTGTCAGACAGCTTATCTACGTAAGGTTTCTTCAGATGAGCCTACAAAATAACAAAATGACTGAATTTTCTCAAATAATCCAGTTTGATCACTGATAAAAGAAATGTTAGCAACTCTAACAGCATATGTAGACTCCTTCCTCGCACACATCCTTATTTTTTTGGATGAGCTGCTCATGGTGTTCAAACTCCGAAGTTGTTTAGTACCTCAGTAGATCTGATGTGGATTAACATAAATTGTAAGATCTCAAGCCCCTTGAGGTTCTGAATTTTATAGCACACTAAACTTTTTGTTTTGATAGCTGCTTAAGCTTAGTTTCCTTTCTTGTACTAATGTGTGGTTATGTTTACACAACTTCAACCACTTTCCCTTTTTTAGTGGCATAGAATCTCAGGGCCTGTCTTTGATTATTTTCTTTCAAATAATCACCTTTGCGAGGAGTAATTCTTGCTTTCTCCTGCTAAGAGCCAGAGAGGCATAAGCTGTGTTATCGTGGTTTGTCCTGTGATTTTGCCTTCTGGAAACTTCATACCCTTAAGGTTTTGTGGGGTTTCTTTTGTCAACCCCCTTACCCCAATAGCTGCTGTCACACCAGTCCCATTTTTCTTGTTTTTAAACTGTAATCCCAAGGAGTGCTTTTAGAAAGGCTTTCAGAGAAAATGTTTGTGTATATTCTGTGTGGGAGAAGCAAAGGTGTTCCTGTGGAGGAGCAGTCAGGCTGAGCGGTGTGCTAGGGCTGGCCGTTCTTCAGAGCTGTTGCAGGCAGCAGTGTTGAGGCAGATTTCTGTTCTGTCACACGTAGCTGGCGAGTGGACGTCCTTCTGCCTCTCCCTGTGCCACCTCCATGCGGCGCTTTGCGGGGGGCCTGCAGCTGCACACCACAGATCTCGATGACATAAACCTCGATGAAGTTGACAAACCCAAACAGCGCGCGCCGCCACCGCCGCCACCCCCCACTGCTACCCCAGCTGCACCAGCTCATCCACCTCCCGCCTCAAATGCTCCACGAGGTCCTGCCCTGTTGGTAACACCAGCTTCCCAGGTGACCTCGGGATCTGTTTGGATGCATGTGCCTTTACCGTTCTCCTGCGTGCCTCCTTGCTCTGATCCATCACCCTCTTTGTCCGCTGGATCTACCCTTCTGCCCCTTGCAATGTTAAAAGAGGGAATGAGGTGGTTTCTTCATTTTTTCAGTAGTGATTGCAGTCCAGAGGTAGTTTCCTTTTAACAATTTTTAGCATAAGTCAGGAGGAGTTTGCTGTCCTGCCTGCGTACATTGTAGCCCTATTACCTGCAGATGTCCTAGGCAGAATGTATCAGTTAAAAAAAAGATGATTTGGACTTGAGTGATTAAAGACTCAAAGACTCAAAAAAAAAAAGCAGTCACAGACAGCAGATTTAATTCATTGTTAAATTTGAGAAAAGTATCTCTGTAGTGAAAATGACTTGTAGAAGTGCTTTAAATGTTTCATCAAATTGCTTTGTTAGGTGAGAAGAGTGGATGAAGAAAATTGACCTAAAGTCTGAAGGTCAAAATTTTAAAAGCTCAGAACTGTGTAAAATAAAAAAGCAAGAGCTGGTAACCTGGTTTGACTTCTTGCACTTTGAGAAAACATCGACTTGCTCCTTACTGCAATCTTGAGTCCAAAAGAGGATCAAATGAAAGAAATCTTGTGCCAAGTCTTGCTTTAGGAAAGAAATGGCAGCTGATTCATCATAATTCCCTTTGCTAAGCACTTTAGTGAGAGTCATGTACTTGTTCTTTTGGCAAAAGATGCTTACTTGTTTCAAGCAGCAGAAGAGGATCCCATATGGTCACTTCCTTCCTACACAGTTTTCTGCATGGTTTGACTGACTGCACTGTTTTGGGGTTTTGGGGGTTTTGCATGTTTACTAAATAGTCTTTGTATTTGCATGATTCTCCTTGGGTGGGGAAGGATGTGCAAAAAAAACCAAAAAAACCACTGATGGATTCTCTCTCTGTGACTAAATGCCCCAATGTGACCCATGAATTTCTTGTAAAACTTATGTGGACCTCTGATAGTGGTTGTTCTATTTGGTTCATACATTTGAAGTGCCAAGAACGTGCTAGATCTACTGAAATGGAAATATCATTTTATGAATAGCAGGTTTCCCAAGTTATTTGCAAAACAAAAATTATGTGAAATGACACAAGTGTACATACAAAATACTTGTGTTGAGAGGAGAAATACAGTCTTCTAAAGACAACAGAGAATATTGAGATAGGAGTAATATTGGAACTGCCATATTGATTTGACCCCAAATCAATATATTCTAATATCTGTTTCTGGCAGTTTGTCACTGCTAGCTGTGTTAGAGAAAATAAATTAGTAATTAAGAAAAATGTTAGGTAACAACAAATAACCTAGCCTTTAAAATTAATGTCAGCTTTCACTGAATGTAATTAGTGTATATGAGGAAATAACTAGGCTCTTAGTAAAATTAATTGAGCCAAAGCTGCTTTGTTTATAAATAGATAATTCAGTATTTCTGATGTCATTTCAGAAATGGAAGAAAAATACAAAACTTGACAATTTATTCTTGCTACCTTTTACAAAGTCAGTTTTTAACACCACAGATAGGCAAAAGCAGTGCATTTGTGTGACTATGGATTAAAAATCTTGTGTTTATGCCTGATAAAGCCAAAAAATAAAGACAACTGTAGTTATCCCATAAGTTCATTTTTCTAATATTACTCAAGCTGGTAAATCTTCTCTATATTGCTCCATTTTTGGTTTTAACCCGGATCATTTAATTTCCAATTCAACTCAAACAAAACCTGACAACAGGAATAAAAATCCTGTCAGAGACATTCTTGAGAACTAGCTATTAAAATATCTGATATAAATTGCCTGTTTCTGAAAAAATTGATATTAGCTTTATACTTTATATGAACCCAGTACTAAGTGTGTTGCTGTTTAGGTTGTAAGAAACACCTCCCACGTTGGCAAAGCGTCCCCTGTGACAAGCAACCCACTGGTATGTCACCTGCTGTTTGTCATGGCTGTAGTTTCATGAACTTCCTATGTAGTGCTAATGGCAAGAAATTGTCAAGGGTTTCACTCTGCAGGGCTAATTTATTTAAAATTCAGCACATGGAATGATCTGTGTGGATACATTGCTGTGCTGAAAGTACAAGTGGTGGAAGTGACTCCTAATGGTCCAAGGATTTTGTGTTTCAACAGTTAGCAAATTGCACGTATTTGCATGTTGTGAATGTCTGTACGTCACAGTGCATGTGCTTTGTTTTTCCATCAAGGCAAAAATTTCTGGGTTCAAACTATCTTTTAAATATAATGGGTGCTAAGATGCGAGTTTCATCCTAGAACCACCAGTAGTTTGATATCTGGTTGCACTGACTTTGAGTCAGAATAATCAGACGTCCATTCTGCACTCCAGAGAAATGTGTTGCTAAATTGTGCAACTCCAGGAGAAATCACCCACTTCCAGTGCAGGTTAACAAGTTGGTATCTGTGAATCTGTTGGTTCTGATTCTTCTAAGTTCAGAATGCTTAATGATACAATGTATTTTGCAGTGTGGAACAACATTTGTTGAGTTATATCCGCAGGGACTTTCAAATATCTGATTCAAACTTTTAAAAAATTATTTAAGAAAGGAAAGGAATGAGGGGGGGGCGGGGTGGAAACCCACAGGGGAAAAAACACACATGGACAAAAAAACCAAACAAAAAGCCAAATCCAAAAAGTGGCTTAATCCATTTGCTGGAAGCAGCTAAGTAATTTCAGAGGTTACAGCTTGTACCATAAGAGCAACCTCTGGAATACATCACATTTCCTATGAGAAACATTGAGGAAAGTGTCCCAAGAGTTGCTGGGGTTAAGTCAGAAACTGAAACCACAGGGCACCGTTTTGAGCTCTTTTCTTGAATGAAACGTGCTTGATGTCAGTGGGAGTTTTGGCTGAGTGAGAAGTGTAGGATTGGACTAGGACATGCTGAATGATTGCATCTCAGATGCCTCTGGGTATCTCTACTTTGCGGAGTCAAGGGTAGGGAATTAACATAGCAAACCCTCACTGTTAAATCAAGATAATTTGACTTGAAATTCTTTATGGAAAGCTGTTTGCTGCAGCCCTGCTGAATTTCATTGTAAAAGATCTGTTTAGCCATGGATTAGTTAAAATCTTATTTTGGGTTCACTGTGTTCTTACACTCAACTTTAGCAGTTTTGGGGGTTTTTTTCCTCTAACTTCTCATTCAGTTTGTTGCCTTTATGGGAAAAATGGCAAAAGCAGGCTTGAGATTATTCCATAATCTTGCTGGTGAAGCCAGAATTTAGGTGAAAAGCTACTACTTGGATATAAGAGAAATGGTGTTTTGGTTTGTTAACTTTGTAAGCCTTAGTTAAAATAATTCTATCAGTTCTGTTTTGTATTAGTGTCATTAAATTCTTTATGATGAATCATTTGAATTGAGGAGTCTTGGTGAAATGATGGATTTGCACAAATGAGGTTGTGAACTGTAATTTTCTTAAATTACCTCCATAGCAACTTGCTCCAAGTCCACCTACCCAGCGTCATCCAGGGGTACCAATAGTGTCTAAGCCAGTTATGCTGCATCCTGACCCAAACTTTGTGGTCAGGCCAACAATCAAATCAGAGGCCCTGGTAAGCCTTTTAATATCCTTTTTCTGAATACTCCAGTACTGTCGGGGTTTGGTTTTGTCATTGTTCTTTGAGATGTCCTCAAAGAATCAGTCTTTGTCCCATTTCCTGCAAACTAAAATTCCTGTATATTTTCAAGCAGTCACTAATGGTAAGTACAAAACAGTATTTTTCCTTTTTTTTTCCATGGTGGAAAAGCTATTTTCAGTGACAATTTTTGTACAGGGGTGCATAATTCTAGAGCAGCGTAAAGCCCTAGAATTTGTACATCTTATTTCTCATTTATTCAGATGCTGGGTTTTATTTTTCAAAATTCTGCATTCATCAGAAATGAAATAATAAAAATTAAGTCAACTGCTATTTTCCTTTGTAAACAGTCATGAACATGCTTGAAGATATATTCCTTGTTATATAATTTGTCATATATATATATATAATTTAAATGTATCTTGTAATTTCCAGGGAGAAAAACGTAGTGTTGTTATATCAGACTCCAGTATACTGGTCATGCAGTGTTACTGCAAAGGTCACTCACAATCAGCTTCTTTTTCTTATTTCTTTTCCATTTCTGTTTCAAATGCAAGAGAAAAATCAGAGGCTAAACATTTTAGGACCAACCACGTAGCATCCTTGGGAATTGTAGTTTATGACAGAAGGTGAGCCAGGGCTTACAGCAAAAAAAAGAGAAATATTGCTCAGACAGGTGATAACTCCCAGCTGACAGTCCTTGAAATTCACCTAAAATAGCTGGTGGACTAATTAGTAGTATTTATTCTTGAGGGTTGTCATGACTTAAGCTATTAGTATCAGAGTTCTGTGTTTGTTGCATGCACATGTGTGGACGCATATATATGCATTTGTAAGACAGTAAGTGACAGAAAAAAACCATCAAATCACTATTGCATTTATTTAATTAAAAGCTATTTCTGGCAAGAATTTATGTGCACAATATTCCTAGCTCTATTTCATTAAAACTTGATGGATTTCTTTGTCATTTTTTCACTTTAATAATTTAGATACTCTTGTTCCTTTATTTTCCCCAGTTACACTTTGAACAAATTTAAGTGATACTTAGTAACCGCTTTTCCCACAACCAGAGTCATCTTGAAGCTTCTACATTATAAATGAATTGAATGGTAATTGGAGGCAATTTTAATAAGTTGCTTAAGAGAAGGCAGGCACATGAGCTAAAAATAAATTCAGATCCTGCTAGTGGAGATGTTTCCTTCAGTTGGAGCTCTCATTTGATTGTCTTCAGTAGTTTAACATCTTCAAGCAATATGAAATCCCTTAGGGGAGGAATGAACAAATCTGCAGTTAATACCATCTAGCTGTTGAAGAAGTGTGTATATGCAAACTAGTTTGTAAAATGGATAACACCTTTATGTGTGATCAAACACCTTTGGTACAAATTTTAAAAGGCACTTTTTTTTTTTTTACTGACTACATACAATCAGTTTAAGAAACTGACAACAAGATCCACCTCCATGAGAAATGTCTTACGATTTGTTATGCATGCATGCACATTTTCCAAATCACAAGTCTGTTAAAATCTTTCAGATTCAATCATCTTTCTTCCCAAACTGCCTTATATTAGTTGGAAGATCAAAATTTCCTTGGGAGCAATATTCTGGTAGGACTTTGAGAGAAATATCAGTCTATAAATTGGTTTGGTAGACCTTGTACCTCTTACTTCCATTGATGACTTACTGCAGTAAAGGGTATTTATTCCTCCTCCCTGCAATGAAGTCACAAGTGGTATGTGAAGTAAAACCTGCATGGATACTGAAGGGAGAGAGATGAATCCTATCAGTTAAAAAAAGAAAAGGCCAGTGTATGACAAAACAAACAAGGCAGTAGCTGCCTGTCTCCTGAAGTGTGTAAGAATTATAATTAGATTTCATGCAAGAGGGGAGTGGGGTTTGGTTGATTGCTATGTATGGTTTTGTGCATGTGTGTTTAAGTTCCATTGCTCAGATACAGGACCATCTCCTCTTCTGTTAGTGGAGGACAGTATCACCAAAGACAACAGACGATTTGCTGCCTGGTTTCTCATCTTCCTAGATTTCACACACCTATGGAACTCCAGCTTTTATGTCTTAATTTGACATAGTGTGCACCACTTTTTCTACTTTGTTTTTACCTGAATTTAACTGTCCTGAGTGCCAAGCTCAAGAAACTGAGGTTGGTGGATTTATTTGATTCAAGCAACTAATCCAGTTGGCCTATATTCAAGCAATTGACTAGTAAAGAAGAGGAAAAAGCATGCACTTAAGAATAAAATAAGCATGCAAGAATGGGTAAAATTCTGTTACCTGGAAGGTCGTTGGGCCAGATAGTCTCTGTTGGGACTTAATTGATCTTATTATTCAGGTCAGAATTAGCAGGTCTTTTAACAGTTCATGAAAGTGAAATTGTTTTACTTAAAAATAGAGAAATTATGGGAGATATTTAAACCTTAAGTGTGGCCTTGAACACTGAGGGCTGCTCTGAATCAAAATCAGTGTAAGCTGTACTAGAGTGAACTGGAATACACTCATGGCAAAGGCAATTAAATTTTAGCTCAGAGAACAGGAGGGGGCTGTTACAGTTTAGTGCTGAAATTTTCATAGATGCAAAACCACCAGGAACATTAGTCTCTGCTTTCCCATTTATCAAAAACATCCTGTTGTGTGAGTTACAAGGCTCTGTTGCACTTGCTTCTACAAAAGATTTTTCCTTCCTTATTCCTTTGCGGCTGGATGAAGAACTTCTGAAGGGAAAAAAATAGTGTTTAAGCTTTCCTCTAATTTGCAAGATTTGAAGCCTGATTCTGCAGGACTGAAGGAAGTCAAGACAGGTGCTTAGATACAATGTGGCAAGGTGGGGGAGGATTGGAAATTTCAGTTAGTATTGGTTATAGCCATACCAGAACAATCTGTGTTTGGTTTTTTGGGGTTTTTTTTTGGTTTTGTTTTGGTTTTTTTTTTAATTTTTTTGGTGATGGTGGTGGTGGTGGTGGTGGAGAGAGGTTCAAAAGAGATTTGTGGGAAATCTTTCCAAACTTGCCCATACATCCTTTGGGACAAAAAGTCATAGTTTGTATTAATTAAACACAAACTACATTTCATTAACTCTAGGATATATTCTTCCAAGTAATGGTAGGACTGTAGGACACTGAGAGAAACAGGAGTGAAACTGATACATAGTAATTTGTTTTAAAGCAAAGTGAGTTTGAAAAGGTAAATTCCAGAGTTTGGTCTATGTAAAGTTTTTCTTGTTTCAGAAGACTCAAATGCATTACCTGATTTGCTGCAAGGTTTTGAGTGGAGGCTGGGGAAGTGTCAGTAGTGTTTTGTATAATAATATGGGAGTTATCCCATTTCATTTTTGAAAATTTTTGTAGATTAGTAAGATATTTTGTGTTTTAAGTGATTCCAAACTACAGCATATCATTTTGTAAGAATGGTGGAAGTGACAGAAAAACAGAATGAATATGGAATTTAAGATCTTGAAGGCAAACACAATAAAATAAGATTCATTTAATAATAGAATTCACCTCTTCAATGTAGGAAATCCCTGGCAGGAAAGCAAATCTTAAATGCATAAACATACATTTATCATGATTTCTCAATATTTCTCAATATTTTATAAATTATTACCATTTTTTCTGTGTTTGAGGTTGGGATTTTTCTTGATTTTTTCTCATATATCATAGATGAGAGACCCAAGAACTCTTTTGTAGAGATGAGTTGTAAAACCAGCCATGGAAAATATTTTTAAGAAATCTTGTGGTATGGAAATGTGCATTATTTATGTAGTTTATGTAGAATTCTTTCCACTTTGCATTCAGTACTATTTCTGTGTGTGTTCTCATTTTGAAATGATACAGGGAACAAGCACTAACACGTGCAAGTATGATTCAGTCCCTAAAAGAGCAAGATAAGCAGTAAGATAATTTATCAGTAGGTGATACTTACAGCAAAAAGTTAATATCTGGTTTGGCAATTTTCTTTCTTTTGCAGCCACAAGAGATGTTTAAAAGGATGGTGGTTTACAATTCATCATTTAGATCTAACAAAAAACAAGTAAAATAACATTTTCCATGTTTTGTGTGGTACTTCTTGTTTGACTGATCATAGATCTAAAACTTTCCTTTCCAATTCTGTTGCTCAGTTTCTAAAACAGAAGCTGCAAGACAGACCTAGTGCATGAGAACTGCTAGTCTTTGTAAGCTTTAAGTGTGTGCCTGTGGCTTCTGCTAGTCTAGGCAGAAGAAGAATGAGAATAAATCCTTCAGGTTGAGCCATCTCTAACTACTTACATGGTTAAGTGCAACCTTTTAGATAGTTGAATGCTGATAACTGATCTGATACTGATATTCCCAAGATTTCCTTGTTTCTTTTAGTCTCCAGCTGCAATGCTTTCAGTAATAAAATACTTTTTCAGTTTAACAAATAGAGCTATCATCATAACATGGTTACTGGTTGGAAATCAGAGGAACTGGTGGTGGAAAGCCTTGTTCATTCAGCCTTCCTGTGTTGTGTAGGATTTTCTGACTGCATTTTTACTTTTTGTTGCTTTCCTCTGTCATAATGATGAAGTTTTCATCTCTTTGTCTTTGGCTGGCTGGTGGTTCAATAGATGGTTCCTTGAAGAGGTGAACTTTATACTGAACTTCTCCACTGCTGTAAAATGTGCCAGTTTCTGTACAAAACCTCTTTGTAAGTGCAAGCTAAGTTAGATGCATTGATGTTATATGAAAAATTGGCCCCCAGCAGTGAGCTCACAGTGTGAGCTTTTGAGTGGTAAAACATTAAGATTAATAATATTTTTTTCTTCTTTTAATAAGTTTCAATCTATATCTAGAAAGAAAAAATGACTGAAAAAGATCCAGCTTTGAGATTATTTGCCAATAAATGCCAGCATGTTCTGAGTATATAACAATTGTGTTCTCAAAAGAGATGTTTTTTTGAAAAGTTTGTTATTTCTGGTCATGAGTTTCTCTTTCCATTATTTGTTGTTGTTGTTGCTTGGGGTTTGTTTGTTTGTGGTTTGTTGTTGTTATTTCAGGTCTCAATTGCTCTTGACTATTGTTCTTAGAAACCAGGGAAGCAGTATCATTAGTGTAAGTGCTTGTGTTTTGGAGGCTGTTTTTTCTCTAAATAGCAACTTCAGCTTTCACCTGGAAGTCCAGACAGAGAGTTTTTTCATTGCAGTCAAATATTTCAGTGTTCCATTTTCAACTTGTGCTCAGTCCACTGAATGTTTTTTGTAAGTTAAGAAGGGATTTGAATGGTCTTTACTCTTTCACCTGAAAGGTCCTGAGTGGTGGGAGAGTAGGCTTAGGACTGTGCTGTCTACTTGGTGTTCCTTGGTTCATTAGTCCCTGCTTGGATATGGAGTGCACTCTCTGATCTTTGAATTTGTGGTGTGCATTTCAAGGAAGATTTATTACAGTTCAGTGCATGTCTTCTTTTCTGTCTTAATAATACTTGTACATTATTGGATCCAGATCATGTCTCTCGTACATAGTGAACCCAAGGGGACAACAGTTTAGGTGAATATTAGGAAATGGTTTTTCACCCACAGGGTGGTTGGGCTCTGGGGGAGGCTCCCAGAGGCACCACCCTGACAGAGCTCAAGAAGTGTTTGGACAGTGCCCTCACCCGCATGGTGTCACATGTGCAGGACCAGGAGTTGGACCTGGTGATCCTTGAGGGTTCCTTCCAACTCAGGATATTCTATGCTTCTATGACTTTTGCTTGCAGTTTGGGTTTTTTTGGTGATTTTTTATTTTTTTTTTTTTTGTGTGTGTGTGTGTATGTGTTTGTTTTTGTGGAGTTTTTTTGGGTTTTTTCCTGTTTAAAGATTATTTTCCCAGGAAAACTTCCTTCAAGGGCAACATCTGTTTTCCATGAGGACAACCTGGGACGAAGAGTTCATTCACTTTCTTTTAGATTACATAATGACTTAGTGACTTGGCTGAAATTGGAGTTCTTTTCTCTAAATTACTTGCTCAAAACCCATAGATACCTACTTCAGCCATGATTCCAAAAGACACTACTAATTCAGTTATTCAAAGTATTAGTTGTTTAGGTAGCTTTCATTGTAAAATGTTTCTCTTACAGTTTTAGTTGAATGGTTCATAATATTAGTATACTTTGTAAATTAATGAATGATTGATTGAAGTTTTTCCCCCAGGATGACATTCTACTCTTGCTGATGTCTGTGATGAGATTCCCATTTATCTGGTTAATAAATGTAATGCAGTATAACAAACTTAATGTAAGGCAGTGCTGTTATGGGTGAGATCAGGCCCCGGAGGGTTCACAGTCACATCAAAATTGGGCAACTGAAAGAGGTCATAAAAAGTATAGCAGAGGAGGCATTAGTATCTTCTGCTGCAACTTTGCCATTTTACAGCCAGCCCTTAAATATACCACAGGAAACTCAAGCTGTATGTCTGGTTTACAAGTGGAAAAAGGCTCAGCTGAGTCTGACCGTGGAATAGTATTTGTTGTCAAATAGATCCAGTAGAAAAGAGGGCAATAATGAGTATATTAAGCCTGATCATGCACTGAACCACTGGTCTGTGTAAGGTATTGGCTTGCCTGCTGTGTCTGCAAAGGGTTGTGTGGTTCTGTGTTTCCCTATCAGTAGGTGAATGCCACAAGAGAGGGAGCTAGATGCCTCAGTAAAGATTTTCTGAAGTTCTGAAGTCCTTACTTTACATGCAGAATAAGTGCAGAGCTTTCATAAATCCTCAGCATTGACCATACAGTCTCACCCTGTAGTTACTAATCCTCCTCAAGAAACTGCCACTCAAACACCATTGACTCCTGATTGCTGATGTGGGAACTCCCATCTTTGCAGAAAAGGTAATTCCTGCTTTTCCCTGCAGTCTTGGTCTGACAAGGGTTAAGCACCACATTTTGTGGGTCCTCTCAAAACTTAAATCTTGCTGTGCCTAACTGCAGTATCATCTTCTGCATTTCAGACATTCCCTGACAAAACTTTTAAGTCCTCCACAGAACCATATGAAAACAAAAATCATATTGTTGTCCTGCAAATTGTCCAACAAATTGTTGTCCTGCACTTGCTTGTGGTAAGGAGCCAACTCCCTGAAACTCCACATCACGAAGGAGAGAAGGGGACTGGAACAGAATCCTAAATCCCAGACAATGTGAAGTGATGTTGCTGACAGGTGAATTGGAGCCTGTCATTTCTACCTGTTACCATCCAACATGTTGATAATCCCAAGAAATATTGCTCCAAAGAGTGTGGCAGAGCATATCTGCCTGTGGTGCTTTCAAGATTTGTATTGGTTCTGTCAGGTGTAGAGAGGAACTGTGGAGCTGGCAGGTGGTAAACTCTTCCTCAAAAATGCTCCATGATATGGCCAACTCAAATTATTGATCTATCATGAGGTTTTGAAATGTCTTGTGACTGTCAGGATGGGCTCTTTGCTGTCTCTCTGGGCTTTTCTCCAGCTACTGTCTTCTTTCACAGCTTACAGAATTACATGTTCTCTCACTAATAAATAAGATGGAATTTTTGTGTTAAGTGTGTGAATGAGTTGCTGTTTTTGCAATTAAATATCATTTTATTCTCAGGGCTTCCAGAAGTATGTGGAAGATTTTGATCCATATTCAATGGTAAGGGGAGAATTTAAATATGCCTCACTGTTTAACATTAAATACTCAAGAAAAAAAAAGCAAATCCTTGATTTTGAGGGCTGGGAGTAGGTAAGATTCTTGCTTGTTGCTTTTCTGGGTCTTGGGTATTTGTCTTTTCTAGTCATGTTGAACAGGAGCATTCTTACAGGAAAAGGTGATGTGGCATTCTGGTCTTCCTCTTACACTATTTTAGAGGAGGGAAAGATCCCTTTTCCACCAGAAACTATATAGATCAGCCTATTTTTTTTGTGTTTCCAAAGTGGAAATGATTAATCATTATATCTTTTCCCAGTTTACTCCAGACCAGATTATGGGAAAAGACGTACGGCTATTACGAATAAAAAAGGTAAATAATGTGTTGGTTAATTGATATTTAAAAGGTTCATGTAAGCATTTGATGTACAGCATCACTTACTGGGAAGAAGGAAAGATTAAGCTCCTGTTAATGGCAAAAATTAACAGACTTTTCTGAACTAGAACTGGTTTTTTCATAGGAAGGATCACTGGACCTTGCAGTCGAGGGAGGAATTGATTCTCCAATTGGAAAGATAGTTGTATCTGCCATCTACGAGGATGGTGCTGCAGACAAACATGGTGAGCAGCAGTGGGGAATTTGAATCTTGCTGCAAAGTGTCTCCTTACACTGGCTGAGATTGGTTGGCTGATTTCATAGCCTAGTACTGTAAAGCTCACTTAGATTGTCCAAGGACACAAGTTCTGTCTCAAGTTTAAGGGCAGCCCACACGTGCTGCTTAAATTAATTCACAATTTCCAAGCAATGACATTTGTAGTACTTCCACATGCAAAGCAATTACCTGACCACAGCTACACTACACTGCTTAGTTTTGTTCTTTATGCTACTTTAAATAGTAATATGTCCAGTTAAGCAGCTGGCTGTATTCCCAAAACCCAACTAAAGGCCAAGGCCTCTGGATCTTAGCCCTTGAAGGCACAAGAACATGCTCACCAACACATCTGGGCTTTGCACCTGGTGGAAAGTATCTGCCATCCTTTTCTTGAGAACTCTTGTGATGACCAGGTCAAAGAGAGGGCAGTATTCCCTTACACTATCGTTGCTGTCCTTGTCCCAGCCTGCACCTAAGTTCAAGTCACTCTTGCTGTGAAAACATCTCATTCATTTGCTCTCCTCAGTGCTTTTTTTGGCTCTTCATTCTTTTCAGGATTTCTCATAACAAAGGCTGTCTTCTTACCACCCTCTTCAAATCCAGTTCCAGTTAACTGGTTATGAGTCTTTCCAGATTGGCAAGTCAAAATTGGTTGTAGGGAGCAAACACTACACATACACACTTGCAAAGAAATGAATGTCATGCAAACCCTTGACAAATGCCATTCTATTCCTTCAGGAATGTAATGAATTTTGCCATTTTTATAGAATCATGGAATTTTTTTGGCTGGAAGAGATCTTACACATCATTCAGTTCCAAGCCCCTGCCATGGGCCAGGACACCTTACTTTACACCGGGTTGCTCAAAAGCCCCATCCAACCTAGCCTTGAACACTCGCAGGGGTGGGGCATAGTAGGAACATCCTACAGTCAGTCACAGTTTGTAAACTGTATAGCTGGATTACCCAAACAGGCAAACTGTAAAAAAGCATATTGAACAAGTTTCTTACTGGTCCTGATCAGTAAGAGTTTAGTTTGGCTTTCCCATGCTTAAAAATTCCTTTTGTGTTTGCCTGTAGCAAACTTCCTACAATTTTTAGTGCCGACCTTTGCATCCAGTGAGAACGCTTTTCATTATAGCCAGTACTGCACAAATATGGCACAGAAAAGACTCCTAGAATTTTGTTTTGCTTATGTATATGTATAACACATTTGTCTTTTTCCCAGGAGGCATAGTGAAAGGGGATGAAATACTGGCTGTAAATGGCAAGATATTAATTGACAGCAAGCTGGCAGAAGCACAGGCAACTCTAGCAAAAGCTTGGAACATGGGTGGGGTAAGTAACCTGGAATGCTATTTCATTCTATCTACAGAGCTCATATGAGGGCTGATTTTCTATCATGATATTGTCACATCAACACAAACAAGGTTACAGACATCAAAAGTAGTGGGTATGTCAGGTACTCTAAAAGTAAGCTAATATCTGCAGAAGATGCTGGTATGTAGCATCTCTGAAAACCGTGTGTGTAATTTACTAGATTTCATGGCATTTAGCTACGTGTCAGAATTGGTATTTAAACACATTACATTCTGAGTGTTTATAGTACCTTTATATGTAGAATCACTCTTTGATATTGAAAATTACTTGCAAGCGTATTGGAATTTTCTCATAATAGCTTATCTTTGCTTTCTTGATGTACAAGCAACATTGCCCTTCTGCTGCAGTGAGTGTTTCTACAGCAAGAACTGTACTCATTGCTCAGATGACCAATACAGGATGATTCTTAGAATAACTTTAAAAAAAAAAAAATCTTGTTGCAACAGTAGATTTTTCTTTAATTTCAAGATACAAATCAAACAGCTCAATCTTTGAATGGTCTTCCTATAGAATTTTTTAATAGAGACCTTGCTGCTGCTCCCTGTGGTTTTCCAGTAATAGATTAACTCCCTGATTCTCTATCTGACATTCCATGGTGGTCCACTGGCCACCTCTAAATGCAGTATTCAGCAGCAGATGTTTGCCTGTGCTTTTCTTTTTCAGGATTGGATTGACTTAGTCATTGCAGCATCACCTCCAAAAGAATATGATGATGAAATGTAAGTGCATAAGCTTTTTTCTCTGAGGATTAAAAACTGAGTGACAAGAGCCAGTTTGCTTTTTTTGAAGAACATTTTTCAAGTATCTTCTTCTTCTTATGGACTATATAACCTACTGCTTTATGTTGTTGCTAATTTGATAGTTATAAGTAGCTGTCATGCATTACAGCAGTGGTTCCCAGACTGCAAAATAGTGATTCTCAGAACTGGTTGTACATGACTGCACACTCATACTTCCAGTTTAAAGTTTGAGGATTTAGGGTTTAGGGGGTTTTTTTTAGAAGTTACACTTAACTTCAGTCTGAATCATTCACTATGTTCCCATAGATCATAATTAAGGGAAACAAATCCCCATAAGTATGCTGCATCACAAACAGACATTTAATTCTGTTGTTTGGTATGGGGTTTTTTTGTTGTTTTGGGTTTTTTTTAATTAGATTGCAGTTACTGTTCTCATCTAATCAAACTTATGTAAAATTTCAAAAGATATTAAGTGAGTTGGATGTCTTGGCAATGTTCACAGAATCCTTATTTTAAAGATAATCAGCATAGGTGTGAAGAATATACGGCTACAAGTGTGATAGGGGTTATCAAGTCTATACAACTTGCTTTACTTTGGACAAACAGTTTCAAAAGCAAAACTCATGTTTTCTAGTTTGATTGAAGGAGAAGATGTGAAGATATCCTTACTACTAAGTAAAATAGCAGAGCAAGGTTTTGTAGTCACTGTTAACCTGGGCTCTTGTTCTGTGCAGAATACTGGAGTCTTAGTTGCTGTAAATCGGTTTTACTGGCTAACACCAACTGTAGATTGATGTGAAATTTTGTTTAATACCTGTGCATAAACTAACAGGCAAGGAAATAACTGTCACTGTTATTTTTGTTTTCATATCTTTTATATTTAGCCCTACCATACCCTCATCAGCAGTCAGTCCCAACACACACAGAAAGGTTTTTGAAGGCAGTGCACCTGTGTACAGACAAGGGTATCTCCTGCAGCTGTAGCCACTGCAGTGTCCCTCATGGTGAATAGCACACCTGGCTTAATGTGACTGGCCACTGTGAGGCTGCATTATTTTTTCAGCATGTGCCTGCCTGTGCATTGCTTGCCATCCTTGCTTCTGTTCCTGGCATGCTGGAGCTGGAGTGTTCTTTGGGCTTTTGCCATGCCTGTGCTATTAAAATACAAGTATTTAGTTTCTGCTTCATGAAGTCCCTCAGAGATCCTCTGCAGAATTGGTTTATCACTTGCCAGACTATTAAATAAATAGGCCCTGTCTAAACATGTAGGATTAACCTAAAGTTTTTTCCTTATCTGTGGACCACTGCTGTGGCTTTGTGAGTTCATAAGTATATAAGCAACTACAAATTATATTCTTGTGAAGGCTTGTCCAAAGAACAAGTTTCCATTTGGATTATTCACAGTGTGCCTGTAAGCAAGTATTCATGAGTGTTTGGTTTTCCCTGAAGTTTGTTAATTTGCCATGTACCTATACAATGGGTTTGTTCTGAAATCATCCTTATCTCAGAAATTCAGTTTACTCTGTATGGTTTCTCTGTGGGTGCAGTCACTCTAAGTACAGTCATAGATCTCTAGAACTACCACGATAAGTTTTTGTGTTGCATGTGGGTCTTCTCAATTATTACTTATAATACAAATCAAAACTGCTTAAGGTCCAGTTTAAAAACTGTAATTACTGGAAAGATGAAAAGTTGCACGTGAGCTAACAGCATGTTTTTCACTATCTTTTTCTTTTTTCCCACAGGACATTTTTTTGAGGAAGACTACAACTATTGAAATGGAATCTTGCCTCAGAAGAAACCTGCTGCTCAGTAAATTAATAGGAAATCAATAACCACATGAAATGCATCCTTATTGACTGACCTGTAAATTGAACTAGAGACATGAGATTCTTCAGATAATTTGAATAATTTATTATCATTCTATAGACATACAGCAAAACTTCTTTAGCAAGATGATTGAAAAGAACTGCTGACCAGCATAGTTCAGTCTGTGAGCACTCGATCTCTTTTTGCTATTTTGAGGGGCCAAATTTTGCAGATCATCTTTCAGTTTTCCTGGAAATAGACTCTTAAAATGACAAATGAAGATAGAACACAGATGTCTGTTCCCACATGCAACACTTCTGAATACACATTCACAGGCCAGTTTGGATGTGAAAAGAATTATATTTTTGCTTCCTAGATAGTGATTTTCCTGGGAAAATGGGAAAGTACACAGGTAACTTCTGTTCTCATATTTTTGTAGCTCTCTTAATGTCCATTTTTGTGTCTCAGTTGTGAGGTTTTTTTGAGCATAAAACCCCTGCTGGAGGAAGAACTGGGAGTACCAGGAATGCGAGCATTATAAGGAATAATTTTGATTGTGTTGCTCATACAGTATAGAGAATCTTCTGTACCAGCAGGGTAAATTACTAGCATGTAAGCTCAGATGAAATTATTCTGTGTAGTCACATTCATACTCTTGAATATTTGTATTGGTGGCAAAAATTCCTCCCTCATATAGTCATGGGTGGAAAATTTGGGTGTGATTCACAGTCTGCTGTTTTGTACTTTGTTCTCAGTGAGCTTATATATGTGACTAAACTGTACAGGAAGCCACCAAGTGCAACTTTCTGCTCTTGGTGACTCTGTGCCTTAGGTTTGAGTAAATTCCTCAAGAACATAAATCGATACTAGCCTGCCTTTAAGTATTATTGCAGTTGTAGACTTAGTAATTACATTATAGAGATCCTCCTTAGAAATGTCATTGTCTTCCACCTTTTGTGTACCTGCCAGTTTGTGTTCTGTTTTTCATGTTGTGTTTAGATTTTTCTCACCTGTTCTACTGAGAGACTGTTCATTGGCATATCAAATTGCCACTGAAGCTTTGCCTTTTCAAGGTTTGGAAGTCTTCTCTTCTCCAGCACATTAAAATGACAATTACATTCCTGAGAACTCTGTACTTATATGCAGACGCATACTTATGTTGACTTTCTTTATTTGCGGTATTCTTGCAGTATGCCAATTAATGTGTGTGGCAGGGCATATATGTTAGAATATTTAAAATGTTGAACTCTTACAACTAATTCAGAAATAAAATTGCATTTGCCAAATGGAAGAAGTCTAGTTTCCTATTTGCCTCTGGGTTTATACACCATAGTAACAGTTAATCTGCTAAAGTACACAGATTCCTGAGTTTTTCTTAATAACAGACCTACTTGCAAGAGATTGCCACCCTTGTGGAACTTGAAATTCACTCTGCACAGAAGGGAATTTTCCCTTGGCTGGGCTGCAGCAATCTTTTACACAGTTTTTGGGGGCAAATCTGGTCATTTGATAGTTGGCAAAATACAGTGTATTTTTGTGCTAGGTCTTAGCATTCATGTACCCAGGCCTTTAGGCTTCCTAACTGCAAACTAATCTAAATGCTGAATGCATCAAGATCAGCACCAGAAGGAAATTGCAGCAGGATGTACTTCTCCTGCTGCTTTGGTTCCTGGTTGCCTACATACTGCAACCATCTGGACCATATGACAATGCATCAGAGAGATGAGTGGTGCTATGCAATGTTCTCCCAAGGGCTGCTCCAATGTTTTGTACCAGCAAATAGAGAGCCACAGTAATGCACCAGCAAGGAACTTCAGTGCTTAATTGTGCTAAACACTGTCTGAGCACACTGAGAAACATAACACAAAAAAAGAGGTTAGTTATTAGAGCTATTTCTACTGGTGTTATTTTTTCAGAGACAGAAGGAGCACAGAAGACTGAGCTGGGAAATCTGTGGGAGTACCAGCAGTTGAGTTGTAGCCTTGCTTCTTAGTCACAGAACTATCTTTCTTCTCCCCATCTACCCTGTTAACTTGATTTGCTTGGATACAGCTTAAAATGCATGAGAGGCAGTTGAGGAAATAGTTCCTGCTCAGTATTCCAGGTATATTAAGAAAGTGTTGCTTTGAGAGTTTAACCTGTGTTACTTTAGGCAAAGTAAGGAGGTGGTGTCAGGAGAAAGGAGCCTGACATACCTGAAATCTTAAAATGATCTTAAGCCATTAGCCAGGTAGATTTTACTGTATTTCTGACTTTCAGTGCCCTAGAACTGCATCCCATCTTTCATTTGCCAGCTAGCTCAAGCTAGCTACAAGAATGCTACAAGAAAATACATTTTTCAAGCAACTTCTCTTTCAGTTACTTTGATGTGTATGAGCAGCATCCCACGTGTAAATAATTTAAACAAGGGTGCCCATTTTGAGTTGCTACTGCATTGTTCTTCGGTGGCTGTCACTCATTACGTGTGTATGTGCCTCACTCCTGTTCAACAAGGCCAGCTTTGAAAAGATAGCAGTAAGAGTAAATGGGACTTTCTCTTGTTCAGCCAATGCTCAGTTTCCTTTGGGAGTATGGAAACTGTGACCTGATGCACAAAGCAGGAAGAAGTCCAAGTACTTCACTGATAGTGTCACGAATGCTTCAAACCACTTTCAAGAGAAGATGGTTTTTTGTTTTTCATTTGCTGTAATCTCAGAGGGAATATGTGTAGTTTCTCAGAGCTGTTTGTTTGGTTAAGACCGCCAAACCCCACTCTCTCTCTCTATGGGATAATAGCCCTGAGGAAGACTTTCTCAGAACTGTTAACAACCATTCTTATTCTCTCAGGAATTTCTTGGCCACGGTTGTCTTTAGCAAACCCCTCACAGTTGCTGAACTGGAGCATGAATTACATTAGACTTGCAACTTTCACATCTGCTCTGTGAGCCTTTGCGTGCCTGTGTGCAGGCAAAAAATGTGAGACCCTATGGATCAGAACCATGGCATGCATTACAGGTTAGGAAATACCATGGTTTATTACTCATATGGATATTAGCGTAGGGAGGTCTTCGATCTATTTATTACTGCCATTCTGCTAATTCATAATTTAGCTACTATTTATCATGTGGCCATGGCATCTTTCAGAAATTGTGCATACATTTCAGAGAAGTTATGGGGTTTTTTTTAAATGCTCTATTCGCAAACAAATGTACAACACAAGGAGGGGTGTATTGCATGTACATACACCAGTAAGGTTTTTTAAAATTAACTTAATTTGGGGAGCACACATGTACAAATAATCTCAGCACTTTACAAATATGAGATATAATCTCTGAATATATAAAAGTTGTTATAATCCCTCTCACCATTTGAAAAAAAAAGGTGAAAAATCATATATTTGTGTCAAAGGATGCCTGCCTGGGTTTAAGGAGCTTGATATGCAATAGTTGATACAGGCCTTCCTTTTTGCTTCAGCTGTATGCTGACCCTGATAAAGTGTGGTGAGACTTTGGGTAGCTGCTATGGAATTCTTAGCCATCTTTCACCACAGAAATATCCTCCTGGGATCTCTGTTGATATGAACAGACACCTTTACACCATCTAAGGACCAGGTCTGGTGGAGAAAGGCCAATGTCTTAAATGTAAGAACCTGACCCTTAGGATTATAAATCAGATGAGTCCCATGTAATCAATTTATGACACGGTAATAAGTGCTTGATCCTCATACTGAGTTTCACCTTCAGTGTTTTTCTGCTGTCTGCCAACTTTACCTTGTGCCATTGTCCTTGTCAGGAGGTTTCTGCATTTTTGACTGACAGAAATTTCTGGAACAGATTTCAAAATTTCTTTTCTGCAGACTTGAAATCTGAGGTGGCTTCAGGTGGACTGTTCACAGGTCATGCAAACTTTTTTAAGGAGACTGACTAGGATGCTTTTTTTCCTTCTTCCTAGGGAAGGCATCTAAAGGTTTCCTCTGCTGGAATACTGGTGGCATCTGCTGGAATACTTTTTCCTCTATCACTGGATCCACATTTGATGTGTTATTGAAGGACACAGATAATAGCACCTCACTTTGATGAGAATCACGGTCTACTTATATTTATAATAAGATAAATTGGGCTATTTTTGGTCTCTGCTGAAATCTAGGATGAAAGAGGAAGTGGAGACAGACATAGGAGAAGCAATCAATAAAATTTCTGTTCTCTAGAAAGGAAGTTTTTGCCATGTGAAGCTTCAGAGGGTCATGGCGTACAGCTAAGAAAAAAAGTATTCTCCAAACTGTGATGATGGATGCATACCATAATAGTGTAAAAGTCACCAGAAGGAAGTTTTAAGGAATTAAGTAAGTTGCAGACTGGCAATGTATATTACATATAGGATATGTAAGTCTGAATGGCTGTTGTTGAACTTAGAATGTTTGTCTACATGGAAAAAACGTGGACTCTGATGTCCTGCAGAGTTGCTTCATGACTCACAGAACCTGCTGCATGATTAGCAATGGGTATCCCTTGCACACCTGAATTGTGCTTGATAGGTGTTTGCCACTTGGAAAGCAATCATAGCCTGGAACAAGCAAAGCACTTAAGTCCATGCTTAAATTCAAGCATATGAGCCAATCCCATTGACATAAATTGAGTTCAATAATCCTACTCAGGGTTAAGTGTTTTGCTGGATGGAGGCCTGAAGTCAAAATCAGAAGGCAGTTGATGCCTTAGTCCTGGACATGCTTAGTATGGAAGCTTGTTAATGCTAAAGTTCTGGTATTCATACTGAATTTTAGTTCCTCCTCATTTTCTCAAATAATCTTTAAAGGTTATTCCTCCCACCAGCTCCCACTGCCCATTTTCTTGGCTTGTCCTTATCTTATCTTTTCTCACCATTTCTCTTCCAAACATCAGTAAAACTCATTAGTCTTCAATAGCTCTAACAGAGTTTGTTTATATGGTGCTCAGAGTAAAGTTTGGGAGAAAGAGACTGAGATTCTCCCAACATAAACTGAGCAAGATAGAAATCAGACAGCCTTTTTGAGGACAAGGACTTTTCTAAACAGTAAGGAAGTGAGAGGGAAAGTTGCTAATGGTTATTCTTTATGCAAAACTACACATATGCACACAAACCCAAAAGAATTTCAAACTACTTTTCCTGAAAATTATTGCACTTCCCTTTCCCCCAAGCAGTTCTGGGTGCTTTAGCACTGAGACCCCATGTTCATGCTGGCAACAGCTTGAGGCTCTTGAGGATTAATGCCACTTAACAGAGTGCAAAGAACACTAGATATAAAACATTTTTAGAAACACTTGAGAGAAAATTAAGCTTTGACTAAACTCTTGAAATAAGTATTTCCCTAACAGGGTGAAATAACTTTTCAGGGTTAGCCTTCAAAACTAAATAGATTATAAGTTTGCAAATATTACTGGTTTTTTTATTCTTTCTCCACCCTCCAGTATAAAAGGTGGAATTTTCAGAGCAAAGACACCCATTAACACCATTAATTAGCAGCAATTCCAACCTCAAGGAAGGACAAAGGGAAAGAAAGAGAAATGTATATTCCTAGTTCAATTATTCACAAAGGATTGTGGTGAAGCAGATCTCTGAATGTTATTAACCTGCTAGGACAGAAGAAATTGCATATACTCTTCCTCTGTAGAAATCAGGCAGCTCCATCTAAATGCAGAGAGGTGACATACATAGCAAGAATCCAGATTGAGAGGATGGACACACAAGTCTTTTCTCCAACTAAAATCTAAATTTCCCATCACTAATTTCAGAATTTACAGGTGGGTGTAACATCATTTCTAATGTTTTCCTTCTTGGAGAATTTGATTGCAACAAATTTCTGTTAACACTCATAAGGCTGATTGAAACAGAGGTGGTGGGCATATTTTGTGGTTGGATCATTCACAGGGAAAAGTTAATTGAGTATATTAAGTTGCCATTAAGTTGTAATGATTTGTCCCATATTGTACTGCTGCAGGAATGCTGTGTTTGTTTGTTGTCAGCTGTGACAATATTCACATTTCTTTGCCTCTAGCCAGATAAACAGATGCAGAGATGCTTTTTTTTCTATTATGTTATTGAAGTACATCAGGAATAA